>MEHQ01001330.1:170735-204238 GCA_008828725.1 Saccharina japonica | reverse complement strand
GGGGGGGGGGGCGGTACTCATTTGTTGCTTGCCTTAGTCATTTGACCATTGACCACGCATCCCTTTCGAGACAGAGCACCGTTCCTACTCCTAATAGAGACACCTCCAACACTTGGGCGCTCATTACGTTGTTTCCATATATTACAAAAGACGGTAGGGGTGCATCTATAGGGTTTTAGGCGCATGGCATTTGCCTTTCAAGGGTGCGCTTTATAGGTGCACACCTGGAATTTTCTGGGGGTCCTGACTTGATTATCTTGGTCCCCACTTGATTATCTTGATTATAGTGTAGTAGCTCGATAAGGCTCTCTCAAAAACGGACGATTGAAAAATATTGCAGAACAATCCCGCGGCCTATTAATAAAAGGTTTATTGCGCAACACAATACTGAAAAAGCATAAGAGCACAAAACTCACTGAATGTTAATACAAAAAAGGTGGTCCGACGAGACTGGGTTGGGTAGTGTTGTCAGTCACTTCAGCAGTGCCGTCAGTCAATAATAACATACGGCCAACAAGTGCTACGAGTACTTATGTACCCCTATCGCGTTTGCCTGGTACCTGGTATAGTCTGCGCGGACGCGTCTAGGCCGCATGCCTGGGGCGGTGTGGCGGCTAGGACGACACCGGGTGCTAAAAAACTCTGCTACAAGGCAGACGGGATACGGAACACAACAGCGTGTCCCTGGCAGGAGGAAGCTCTATGCCAAGCAAAAACAAAAACACTCTGAGAAAATTCGTTCGCCCAACCCGATCCGTAGCCCCACGGGCTAATGGATGGCCTACGTAGGCATATTTACCACCTGGTATGATACCTACGTAGGTATATTTACCACCTGGTATGATACAGCAAGTAGCACAAGAAAATAGGTTTCATGGTTCGTGGTTTGCCGGGCAAGAGTCGGTGCGGTGTAACTTTCCTGGAATTTATTTGTGTCCTTGTTTCCTCGCCAACGTCCGCACCCGTCAAGAAACAAGAACGCCTCCGCCCTGTGAAAATGAGGCGTTTCACAATAGGGGGCGGCACTTTTTTGCCTTACGAGGCAAATACTTATGTCACTGAGACTGATGTCACTGAGACTGATGGGGCTTCTCAGCCGAGAAACTACCGAACATCGGTATTTTATTTTGTTTTGACAAATCATTTCGGATGCATGCTACGGTATGATAGAGGTGCACCATGTTTTTGCCTCATAAGGGTGGTTGCTTGAGAAGCTCTATACCTCAAGACCATTTAAAACGATTTTGGAGGGAACTAAATGTGCTATAATCTATAATACCCCATGAACGATCCCATGGTCTTGAGTATAAAATGAAACATTTGGCATCACAAAAATGAAATTCTGACGATTTTGGGTTAATAACCCCTTAAGAACTGGTCCCACGAATTTGGGGACAAACTACTTGGAATTAGTGTGAGGCATTTTTTTCTGTTCTGAATAGGTTAAGGAGCCCGTTTTGATCATTCCGAAAACGTTTCAGCCAAAAAAAGGTATACCTTATACCTCTATCGTACCACGCGTCTTCGATGTACGTAGACCTAGCATAGGACATGGGCAGGGATTGCTCACCGGTTAAGGCTAAGCGGACGCTTTTTCTTGAATTCCATTTCTGGGTGATTTACAGAGCTCCTTAAGTGAGTAGCTTTAGAAAAAAAAGTGTATGTAACATGGTGCACCCCTGCCCTGTATGCTCGTGTAATATGATGCGTCAGATTCCATTTCTGGGTGATTTACAGAGCTCCTCGAGTGAGTAGCTTTAGAAAACATATGTCTGTAACGTGGTGCACCCCTACCCTGTAAGATTATCTCCAAGCCGACCGTACTATCTGTCTGTGTCCGCGTTTACCGACGGTACTATCGACCAGCGCTCTTCGGCCGTACGAATGTTGTTGAAGGTTATCTAGCTCACGCGCCGACGCATACTCGGTAGCCGAACATGGTACAGTAGATGCGAGTCACCGATCCGGGCTACGGCAGGTATTACAATTAGGAGTTACACTTTTTCGCCCACATATGTTTCACGGGCCGAGGTTCTAATATGACGACCTACCCTAAAAGGCATGCGTTATCGTTCCATCCGATGTTGTAATTTGCAAGGTTTTTCGATAGATGCCGAGCCCGTGCGATTGTGTACCGTGCCTACAGCAAGTTTCAAAATTATACGGTACACTAATCACGATTGTTGGCTTCTATACTATAATTAAGTCAGGAGCCTTTGAAAAATGAGGTCCTCCATAGGTACCCCTGTTATACCGTACTACCACGCATCCTCGGTTTTGCGGTGTATTGCCTTGATTACGGCTTATCACCGTATTGCCTTGCCCAGATTGTGCCTTACCGCCATGCCATGCCTCGAGTGTGTCCGCTTTTGGGTCGAGTGTGCTCTACATTCTGCCTCGATTATCTCATCGACATTTTTGTTCCGCTTGGGCGTGTTTCTGTTGCCTTCTGGGCGCGTGCTTCAGCTTTTGAGTACCACGGGAGAATCGGTCTGGATTTACGCTTGGGGGCGCTCCAACACGTTCGTTGAACACGTCGTCGATGGCCGCGTCGGGTTAGCCCTGGACTCCTGCGTCGTCCAGAATCCGAGCATTGACCCTTCCGCAAAGCAGTACGCGCACGCCTGGTGAGTAGGGAACTCAGACCGTGGCACCGCACGGTCTACATACACACAGCTGTACGAGCCACAGCTGGTAGTTTCTTCACAGCATGCCCCTGCGTGTGTCGCCCCGCGCGCCGAGCGCCCCAAGCTCTCCGGCAACATCATGTACCTGGTAGGATGCATGCACGTATTGTTGCAGTAGCTCTGCGGACGCGGCGCGGCGCGGCGCAAGAATCCCGATTGCTCTGCGTACCAAACCTCATCAATCGTGCCTTCCTTATCGGAACTCGTCGTTTGTCTGTCACGACTATTAAATAGTCAATGGTGGCTTGTCTATCAACATCTCGCCAATGTCGCCTTGCACTGTATATCACAACTCGTCAATATCACGCCCTTGTAACAGGTACCAGTATACTTTAGCTCGTAAATGGCACCTCCTTATATATATGATATATTGTTTATCGTCAAGGATGCCTAGAGTGTCGTAAAATGAAATGGCGCCTTGTCTATGACAACTCGTCCATCACTCCCCTTTATAGGACACAGCTCGTCAATCGCCCCTGTATAAGCACAAGTCGTCGATCACGCCTGATGTATATGGCGCATGCTTATCACCCCGCCCTTGCCGAGAGCGAGTTGAAAGGGGAACGGAAACGCCGACACCTTTTCCTCTCTACGGTAACAGTTCAGGTGGGACCCTGCGGCACGAAATAACGCGCCCCACCACCTTATGCCACACGCTCCCCACCGCTTGCTGCCCAACAAACAGGTTAATGGTTATTGGCTGGAGCATATGCTTTCCAGTGGGGATTATTTTCGCCCGGTTTTCGAACAGCTTTGCTGAATTCGGGTTTTTCGCCCACAGGGGCCTGCAGACCCTGGGCACCGTCTTCGCCCTCGCCGGCTTCTTCGTGGCTGTGTCATTCACGGAAGACTCCGGCTCTGGTTAGTGGCGGCGTGTTTTGGCAGGGGTGCGGGGTTGCCTCGAGTATGTCTTGACACCTTCATGGGACTTTCACGCCGGGTTGGATTAGGGTTGTGATTGTCTCGTGTGTTTACCTCCACCGTTCTCCATCATGCGGTTGTCGCGAAAAATACGGCGTGTGTTAGTGGCGGTGTCAGGCGTGGTGTTGTCTCTTGAGAGTGTCTTAACTTCTCCTGCTGTTGTGTTCATGGAACAGGATGTTTTCCTGGCAGTGTTAGGATGGGCTAGGGTTGACTTCAAAGCGCGCGTGGCATTGGTACGGCCTGCGCACCCGATGCGGATCGATGAGTCGTGCACGCTGCATATGACCCCCCGTCCCCCCCCCCCCCCCTGCCCTGTTGGTGAAAACCGCCAACTGCTCACCCCGGCATTGAAGGATGCGAGGTCTATGGTCATACGACTACCGGCCGTGCGACGATATGACACCACGGCCAAGACCCCCCCCCCCCCGGAACTCGGCCGAGCGACCTCAAATGGGGCGCTTCGCGCTTTGTTGAAAGCAATGTCTGGCCTGGTCGTGAAAGGTTGAAACCACGTGCCCCGTCCGCGGCCTTAAGGGTCCTACTGATCATACGAACTACCGCCATGAATGACTTCAGTATCCCGCCGCCCCCCGCGTCCTCCGGAAGGGATGCGCGTGGTCAATGGTCAAAAATGACTTACGGCAAGCACAAATGAGTACGCGCCCCCCCCCCTCCCTCGCTTACACCTTCCATCCTGCGCGCCCCGAATCCCTCTCCCCCGGTCGCCGTTTTGTTCCCCCCCTTGACAGAACACTACGATAGCACGCACGGCTTGTTGGGTGTGGTCCTGACAGTGTTTCTGATGCTCCAAGTGGTTGCCGCCGTCTTCCGGCCGCCCGCGCGGCCTAGCGGGGCGCCTATTGCGCAGCAACCGGACGATCAATTGGTGAGCAAGCAAAGCTGGCCAGAAAAAAACGTTTACGAGTATTTCGCGATAGTAGCAAAACACCTTCAGAGCGGGCGCGCCTCGTGCAAGCGCGCGGTTTTGTGGCATATCAATACGACTCCAAAGCGTGTTCTTACATGGAGCCGCGGAATATCATTGGAGGCGTTTTTGTGCCGTAGAACATCATTGGAGGCGTCTTTCGGGGGAGGAAAACGGGGCCATGTTTTTGTTGATTTTTTTGTCGTTGCGTGTACGAGGCAGTGTTCTAACCCCTTAAGACCTGGTCGTCCCACGTTTTTGGGGACAAACTACTTGGAATTAGTGTGAGATAATATTTTCAGTTCTGAATGGGTTAACGTTAGAAAGCTCCGTCGCGCTTATGCCTTCTTTGAAGCTTCATTATGGGCGGATTGCCGTCACAACCTGCGTTGAAAAGATGTGGCGGGTGATCTTGTAGCGTTTTATTTGTTTGGCGGGATGTGTGCCGCGGGACGGGTTGCTTGCTTGCGAGCTTGAGATATTGACAGTCTTGGTTTTGCTGCTGTTCACAAGCAGGACGCGCATCTCCCTCGCTTGGTTTCCCGGCATCAGTTGCATACCGGTAGTTCATTCAATCTGCAATACATCTCGCCCTGTATGTACCGCCGTGTTTTAGATGGCATCTTGGAAATCCCCCATTTTTTTCTCCAGGCGCCAATTCAGCCACCGGCATCCATGGTAAGGCAAGCGTGGTCCCTTTCACACAAGTCCTTGGGGTACATCGCCATCATCTTGGCTTGTATTCAGGTAAGAGCACGGGGAGAGGGGGATAGGGAGGGGTGGGGGGGGGTAATGGCGCGAGTCCGCTTGGCTTCGCCGAGGTAGACTATTGTATAGACTACTGTAATGTATAGACTACTGCAACCTACTGTGTAGACCACTATAACCTACTGTGTGGGCTACTCTAACCTACTGTGTAAACTATTCTAGCCTACTGTGTAGACTACTGTAACCTACTGCGTAGACTATTGTAATCGCTCGTTCAGTGCGCGGTATACGGCGGTCTAAACGGTCGTCATCTGTCGTGTATCATAGTTTAATGGCGAGCGGAAGGGGGGGGGTGGTGGCAAGGGAATTTGTCTTGGCTGCGAGTCGTGGTCGGCAGAGGTGAGCCGTTGGTGGTGGAGCCGCTTCAGACTCAGGCAGAGGAGCACGAGGAGTGAAGTTTAACTGCCTGCGTCTGCGATGTAACTCGCTTGTTACGTTCGCTGGCACTGTTTTGTTCGGCTAGGGGGGTTGACCCTCCTCATTAACATCCCTACCTCACAACCGCCGCCCCCCTCGCCCGTGTCTCTTTGCTTGGATTCGTTCGCGCCTGCTGTGACTCCAGACGTTCGGGGGTTTCGGACTGTTAGACATAGAGGACATGTGGTGGATGCTCTACAGCGTCCTTGTAGCCGTGACGGTGGTGACCTTCTTACTCCTACAGCAAATGGCCTTCCGCAAGCCCAAGCCCATTCACTACGTCGGAGTGGAGATAGCCGGCGCGCATACGCACGCTACTACCACCGGCACGACCTACGACGGGGAGTTATGAATACTCGCGGGAGAGGGGGCTACAGTATTACCCACATCGGACAGATCATCTACAGATAGATCATCTGGATTAATCTGGATTCATCTGGATCATCTAGACCCTAATGAGATGTTGTGCAGGATCTGTACAGTACAGATCCAACCCAGGAAATGTGTCGCACAGTAGATCATGAATGTGATATAGTTCGCTCGCACTCGGCAACATGAGCTAGATCCTACAGATCCTACAGATCATACAGATCAGGAATGTATCTGCCCTGAAAGATCTAGATCATGGAGTGGGAATGATATATCTGTCGATGATCTGTAGATGATCTGTCCGATATGTGCAGGTATTTGTAGTCAAACCGGCCCACTACAAAAGTTAGTCTAAGGCGGCAGTGAAGACTTACGGCGACTTGTCGCCAAGGAGATTACACCGCGGGCCGATGGAGAAGGTGGTTACTGTAGCCCCCCCCACGTCTAGCCCCGCACCGCCCCGCCCCTCTGTTGGATGGAGGGTCTATGAGGCAACTATTGGGCTCGACGTGCTGCCGCAGGCTGGTGTACTCCGTCTCGAAAGGGGAGCGTAGTCAACGGTCAAGTGACTAAGGCAAGCAACAAATGCCCCCCCCCCCCCCCCCCCCACACACACACTTCCAGCCCCGCACCGCTCCGCCCCTATATGTTGGGTGGAGGGTCTATGGGGCAACGAAAGAAGTCTTCGACTCCACGTGCTGCCAGGGGCTGGTGTACTATTTCGACCGAGATTTTTATATCCCCTCGGTGGAAAGGAGGGTCGTCTGCTTGGCGCACGTTACGTGTATCACATCGTGGAAAGTGTGTGTGTGGCTCCCCCCCGTTTAAGCACAGGGATCAGAAAACCTTAGTATTGTATTTACGCGTGTCGCTGCGGCTGCATTATCTTTGTAGTCTCTAGTCTTCCATCAGAATGCTCGGGAGGGCGAGTAGGGGAGATGGCATGTACTTTTTTTTTCCGCCACTAGGACCGGCGACGCCTTGCCTTCAAAGCTTTCGTAGTCTCGAAATTAATACCTTGGACAGTCCGTGTCTTTTTTGTATTTATTTAGTAGGCTATTATGGGGGTAACATTAGGTCAGGGGTAGTGTCTATGGCCATCTGGTGTCAACAACAGTAGGGTGGAATGTTGTGAGTTAAATTTAATGTATTTTGCCGGCAGCAATAAACTTGGGGAGGGCGAACTACAGAGGTAGTTTCAGAGAAGTGAAGACAAAATACTTATTGCCTCTTTTTTTTTTTTTTTTGGGGGGGGGGGGGGGTACTAATGTCGTGCACGGCCGTAGTCGTATGACTATAGACCCTCCGCATCCCTACAATGCCGGGACGGAGCACGTTGGGTTTTCCCCAACCAGGAAGGCATTGCTTGCACCAAGCGCGAAGCGCCGTGAGGTATTGGGCAAGTCGCATGGAGGGTGAGCTGCATCCTGCTGAGAGCCGGGGGGGTAATTGGCTATTGCTGAAACGATAGATACAGGGAGGTGCCTATTTACGTATATATGTTGCCTGCGACCGCAGGTTAAAGGAAGTGATAGCAATCGACTGCTGCAACAATATACTCCGGAGGGTCCATTATTACCCAAACTTTATTTTTCATATGGAGATAGATTATTGCAGTAGCATTATATCCAGGAAGGTATGTCAGGTGTGCTCGTAGCGTAGCACCGGTATATCAGGAAGTTACGCTCAGTTTTAGTACCTGGTATCTGGTTAGAGGTTGTTATTGTTCATGAGTCTGGGTCGAGGCTGCATCGCCAGCCATCTACTGTAATTCGCTCTTCCTTTGTCGTTCACCAATAGTGATAAGCTCGATGCATCCCACAAAAGTCTGCTCACACTGGGGACACTATGGAGACCCAACACGCTAGCGCTAGCATGCTATGCGCGCTTGTACGCTCGCACGTTCATGGGCAGAGAGCAGCTGAAGGAGGTAGTCGTGTCAAGAGTGATTTTTGACAAGCAATTTTTTGACAAGCAAGTGTGCACCTACTTGTAGAGCATCCCTTGGAGGATAGTGACCCCACCCGATTGACACGATCGGTTTATTACCAGCGTGCACAATCGAGGTGCCCGGTTCATCTTAGAATATAGACGGTCCGACAATGGGCGAGTTTATCGTCGGGTAAGAGCAAAAACGAATATGGGCGGAGCAAAACATCCGCCAAGAGGTCAACTCAAGGTGTGTACTCGTAGATCACCCGACTCTAAGCATGACGTGCTTACAGCAGGTGTGATTCCCAGCATGATCCCGTTTTCCAGTGTGTACGAATACAAAGGCTGAACATGCTTAGTGGGTACACCGATCGTTCACTACTGAGCATGGCGTGCACGGGTTCGATTCCTAGCTTGATCGCTTTTCCCAGTGTGTAAAAAAAGCACTCGAAGGTTTTCGATTCCCCACAGCATAGTCCATGGCGGGAGGAGTGCCCCGGAGACTACTCGTAATGCTAGCGAGAATCGTTGTCGAACCCATGAAGTTATATCGGGTCTATTGTATTGCGATAATAAACTCTTTCGAAACCCAGGGGGGCACACGCAACCAAAATGGCCCCATTCTCGATAAATCGGCTTCGATTTTCGTCCAGGGGTGTGTATACCCGTGTGATGCGGTACTACAGTACATACAGCACCCAGAAGCCGGTTTCACGGTATATGATACCACCAGCAGAAGATTAATCGAGGACGCGATTCCTCACAATCCATTCCCATACACCTACACGCCTACCAGTACCTGTATAAATGTGATGGTATTACCTGCTGAGCTATAGGGGTAAAAGATCGATCGATTACCCAGCCCAGGGTAATCCTTATAACACTCTCCCCCCCTGTGAACGGCGGGATATTTGGGACGTCGGTACCGTATACGGCCGTACGTTGACCTACCCGCTTCGTTTCAATACCTGGGGAACCAGGGAGACGTGCTATTTGGGGACAAACGCGCAAGCGTTTCTGAAAAAAGAAACGTTCGAAGTGAGATTCGAACCCGTGTCCTGCCGACGACGCAAAATGTGATGGTATTGCCTGCTGAGCTATACTCGTAGGGGTAAAAGATCGATCGATTACCCAGCCCAGGGTAATCCTTATAACATAAAGCTATCATATGAAGCTACGAAGCCCCCTGAAAAGGGGGGGAAGCCTGACCGTGCGGGTCTCGAAAAGCCGGACACCGAGGCTATGAATACCACACGACACCCCCAGCGAGGGGGGGGCGGGTGGACGAAAATACATCGTGGCAAAAAACACAAAAACACATACCTGGTACCAGGTACATACCAGTAATCCCGTGCCTCGGTATGAGCGACAACATACTACAATACGTACATGGACCAAATCGCCCCCCCCCCCCCGGCGGAGGGTCGGCACGAAGAAAAAAGTGGAACGTGTGTGTGTTAGTTATATAGCATAGACCACTGGCCTACTCAGTCACGTGACTGAGTAGGCCAGTGGTCTATGCTATATAACTAACAAAAGATATACTTTCGGGTTCGTTGAATCTCACCATGCTGCATTGATCTCCGGGGCACTCCCCTCGCCACGTACTGGCATCCAAGGATATACTATAATAATCATTCATAATGTCTCCAGCACACAAGCTCGAAAATAACAAATATGAAGCAAGGAAGGTGAGATTCGAACCCAAAAGTATATATTTTGTTAGTTATATAGCATAGACCACTGGCCTACTCAGTCACGTGACTGAGTATGTTAAAAAACAGGAGAGTACCGGTAACTCAAAAGTGGGGGTGCTTGTGTGTAGTTGTCGTGTCCGAGTGTCCTTAGACGGACACATAGTACGAAACGTACTCTGTAACGACAGGTTGTATTTATCAGGGGTTCATCCGCGAGCTGCGAGGAGAGCACAGCATCCCTTTCTTACCGTTTACTACAAAAGTGTGTATACATATAATACGTACAGGTATTAAATAGTACACCAGGTATATACGTACACGTACGATACCGGTACTGTAGTAGTCATTTAGTTACAGCACAGCAGCGTGTAAGAAGGACATCGCGCCCGTATGTGTATGCTACCGTGCCAACCCTTGATGACCGCCCAGAGAAAATCACAAAAATATACCTGGGGTGACTGCGAGGACTCTGCGGCACAGCTCAATGCTGGCGCACACATAGGAGAAGACGTCGTACATGTGACCACGGGAGGACCAATATCTCTCTGGACAACTCTCCCATCTACGCGCCAAAGATTACTGCAGACGCAATGATCCAGTGACCAACACGCCAACATTACGAGTACTGTTCGTACTTTCGTTTGCTGTTGCTGTGCCTATCTATGCTACTGCTACGAGTACCGAGTACTGCTGGTACGTGTAACGAGCAGAAAAGATAGATTAGATGTGTCATGTTGGCCATTTTTACGAGTTTTACATGTTTCTACCGAGCGAGGCGAGGTGGTTTATTTTATTATTATTTTCTCAAGGCCTGAGTTTTTTTTTTTGCTTGCACATCATTCGTCAGAATTTTCTCGGAAAGTGCCGAAATGTTGGGAGAAAATTGCCCGACCTGCCGCTCTCCGCCTACTTGCCATACCGCCCGAAACAAACCACACCCCTCCCTGTGATCGCTGATCTGGAGTCAACACACCGCCACACGTTCAGAGTACGTCCGTCGTGACAGGAGCAGCTGAAGTGCAACCGCCGAGTGTGCTCTGCCATCGCGGGCACGTGTATCGTACGGGTCCTTCTTCTTTCGTGACCACCAACCAGCTTCTGCTCGCATATATACGAGAGCGTATACTCGTACGAGGTCTATCGTCTTCTGGTGCTGGGCATGAGATTCAACAAGGCAGCAGCAGCTGTAGCGGCGGCAGCATTGTCGAGCTTGCTGTCGGCAAGCCTGCTGGGGACGGCCTCCGCCCAATTGGACGAATGCGTTGCGTCCACTGAGGATGGGTTCGACTACCAGGTAGGTGGACCCTCGTTGATACGCCGCCAACTGCGCCCCCTTTCTGCTTTTCACATCAAAATCGTGTATCATCAACTTGGCGCCAGTCCTGTGAGCGAAGCTTCACTGCGCGTTCAAGGAGAGCAATCTCCCATCTGATCTCCATTACGTACGATACGCGAGTCGGCTTTGGCCAGTCGTGAGCTGGCGCAAAGGCCTCGAGGGCCACATAAGGCCACCAAGCGGACGCCGACAGGGTGTCGAGTAGAGTCTCGCTGCGGACTGCGGACACTACGAAATGCCGTTTCCAATGCACCCTCAGGCTGCTTTTCATACGTAGTTGCCCGGAAAAATGTTCCAGGTACGTATTATACAGCAGCAGGACTCTGAGTTCAAGTAAATAATAAGTGCCCGGGTACCTATCATCTATGTCATCATACGCCAGGTGAACAAAGTTACTCTTGCTTGTTTTTGGTTCCCTTTCGACCTGACTTTTTTACTTCTCTCTTCTTTTTTACTGCTTTTTTATTGCGGCGCCTCTTGTTTGCAGCAGCACACACGCAGCAATTTACTTTTTTACATGCCTGTGGTACGGCCCCGAGCCGCGAGGCCCGAGGCCCGAGCCTCCGAGAATTGCTACATACATACCCACATGCGCCGCCGTACGAGTTTCTTTGGGCACATAATACGTTGTAGGCTCTACCACTACGAAAGCAGTCCAACAGGTTAGCTATATACCAAGATGGTGTGTAGGAGCATGTGTGTATGGTATCATCTGTATGATACGAGAGTTTTACAATATGTTGTTGATCATTTCCATTGCCTTGTGTTGCCGTGGTCACCCAAACGCTCTATCATATCATACGTACGTACCTATGTACGAGTACGAGTACGGGTACGGGTACGGGTACGAGTACGCACCGTATCATACCAGGGGAGCTGTTGTACGAGAGAGGAGAGAGGGTGTTGAGTGTTGATGCTATCATTCCCATTGCGTCGTTGCCCCTCACGTGCCGTGTTCTTGACACAAGAAACACACTACGTATCAGGTACGTATTACAACACTTACTCGTCGTACTCGTAGTTTTTTTTAATTGCACTATTAATACGAGTACATATATACCAGAGGTAAAGTGCCAAAAATATTACGATTTTTGTGGTTGTCCGCACTTTTTTTTTCAGGTTGTCCAAAACGCGCGGGCGGCGAAGCTGCGCTCAGGTCTAGCCTTTTACGTAGCTTGGACCACAAGCAGCAAGTAGGGTTAAGGTTGGGTTGGGTCGACGCCTTCTCCATCTTTGTACATATGATACTCGTAAAAAAAAACAATACCTGGTACTCGTACTCGTAGTACACTTGACGCGCGTGTCTGACGCATTACGCATCACGCAGCTTGCAAAGTTAAAATTGAGTTTCAACCATTCGATTGGTCTTACTCACAGCTGACGTATTTTTTCAAATAAATTTATTAAAACGAAACATGCAAAATCACCAAAAAAAAAATGGTACGAGTAGTCATTTTGGATACTTCGTCTGGTATGTATCGTGTGGTAGGACTGGTAAGCGCCTCCATATTGACCGGTAGGGCCGGTTTTGAAGCTAAAATGATAGAAAAAAAAGGAAAAGGAGATGAAACACGTACGTAGGAAAACAAACTCCCTCGGCTTGGCCAAATAGACAAATAGACCACATTATTAGCCCCGAGGAGACCGGCTGGGCTCTTTTTTGTTTGTCGCTTTTGCTTTTAAAATAAAAGAGAAGTTAAGGAAGAAAGACACATAATACGTGGAGCCCCCCTACTCGTGTAGGATCCCGAGTGGTAGCTTTGACCCGCCACCGAGGGCTGCAGCTTTCTTCCTTGGCAAGGAGAGAGCCCTCCACGTGGGAACGTTGAGAGTTGAGATAAAAGAGAGCGAGAGCTCGAGTGCGCCAACAGGGGTCTCCTCGTCTCATCAGACTCGGGCATTAGACCGAGACTAGACCCACAACAACAGCAGTTCGTCGGTAAGATTCTCCTGCAGGTACGAGTATTTCCTTCTGGTAAATCTTCCGTCGGTACATGTGTGGCGACCATTCTACAGACCTTTCCTGAAACCTGTCCTCCACCCTCCGTAGACATGTATGCATGAACATATACCTGGGACATGGTATATAAACCAGGGACGCGTATTTCCTCGCCCGGAACCCAAAATTTTCCGGGAAACAGCCTTTTTCAGCTTTTCGGAAATTTTTCCCCTAGTTCCTCTCATTCGAGGAAAAAAAGGCGTGATTTTTTGGGGGGGACAAAAATTATCATCCCCGGGTGGCCAATGCACTACATGAAGCACAAGTGTAAGATGCGCTCAGGCCTTCGGACAGTAATTTTCGATAATTTTCACTCTACGAGTACACTCTACCTGCACCAGGTACACAGCAGTATTAAATAGTACCAGGTAGTAGCAGTTGCGACGATGCAAGTACTTCTTGTTGAGTGAATACATAGTTTGAGATGATTTTTCACGTGTTCATGTCCTCGTTGATTTCGTCCTGCAGCCGCAGCGATTTGATACTGCCGTAGTGCTGATAGAGAATATACTTATGTCGCGAGGTAAATCAGCAGCACAAGGCGCAAAGCAGGACGTGAGCAGTTAAAGCAGTGCTGCTTCGTACGCGTGTAGCGATCGCGACCTTTTCCGTGACTAGAAACTGAAAACAAGGACGCTGGACGCCTCAACGAAATCCCAGCGTCCCAGCTGCATCTGCGCCGAGTTCACCCTTTCCATTCGAATATGCTAGCTCATATATATATTATTATATTTCATCATATTTATGTATATTCCTTCGATAATTCCGCTCGCCATAACATCCAATTCCTCTGCATGATATCTGTGTGATATAGCAGGGGCCTGTGGGCGCCTACGTAGCGCTCTGCTCTGCTGCACAGCTTGCTCGTCGCAGCGTTTAATTTTTTTTTAAAAGAAATGAAAAAAAATCTGGGGTTTCCATTCTATATGGAGGCGTTATTTTCCCGGGGATAGGGGACGCAACATAATTTCCTCTCTAAAAAAATATTACCGAGCCCTATTAATTTCAGGTAATTACCGCTACTGGGAAATACGCATCCCTGATATAAACAGCAGTACGAGTAGTAGAGTCGTTTTGTGTACCGTGTATGATACCAGGTATATGACACTCGTCGTACGTAGTGTGTGCTTGTTCACATGAAACCAGTCATGGATGTCGGTTACGGGGCAAACGTAATTACCCGTAACGTGTAAAACATACCGTAGGGACGTCTGTCTCCCTGCCCCTGTATAGAAACGCCACTTTAGATGGGCGAGATACTCCCTCACCACGGCAGGAGCGCCCCTGGCAGTGAAATAGGAGCCGAGGCTACCCGTCGGGCCAGCCAGCTCACTGGCGCCGCACCCACCCTCGATAAGAGGGACCGGAGTGCGAAGACCTCGGGGGGGAAGGCGTATTCATTTGTTGCTTGCCTCAGTCCTTCGCCCTTTGACCACGCATCCCTTTCGAGACGGAGCAAAGATAGGGGGGGGGGAGGGTCGCGGGGAGGACCCCGCCGGTGCTGGGGCGCAGGGCTCGCCGGCGCATGGCGCCAACCTCCTTTCGCCGATGAAGAGTGCGAGCTCATCGGTGTTCGGCACCGGAGAGGGAGCGGCAGCGGCGCTACATACGGGCGGCACAGACAAGCCGCCTAGCCCCAGCTTTGCTGCGGTAGCTTGCACTCTCCATCGGCGACCGGAGCTTTGCACCACGCGCCGGCGAGCCTTGCGCCTTAGCGCTGGCGGGGTCCTTCCCGCGACCCTACCCCCCCCCCCCCGCCCCCTAGCTTTCGATCGGTGATCGCCAGGTTTACGATACAGACGTTCTCTAGCCTAGCTATACACTACAAACAATGCCCGTCCTGGCTAGTACTCGACTACTTCCCAACTAATCGACTCTCTGTCCAATCATACCATTATCTACTGCACTGGCCTTCCAAGAGAGAAACATATAAAAGATAAAGAAATAAAGAACAAATCGGGAAAAAAAGTCTTGCCCCCCCCCCCGAAGGAGATGAGGCAGACAATAAACAGTAGACAATACAATACAAACAAGAAGGAGACAATACCGCGGCATATATACACTCGTAAATAAGGTACGACTAAGAACGAAAGGAAGGGCAGGCAAACCGAACCACAACAAAGGGCACCCTCCAGGCAGCCGCAGCAGTATGTGGTACCAGTATATAGCATAAATAGGTTCTACCTACTACCAATAGTCGGTTTGGTCCCTTGCTGCCCTGTCTGCCGTCTCCTCCCTGCTTTCGTCAACCACGTCCACCCCCGGAGAGGATGCGTCTGGCAATACAAAAACAAACGCCAAACTAAACAGGCTGGTTATTCACCCACGAACAAAAAAATATTTCCTAAGGACAAGAAGGAAGAAAGAAGAACGGTACGTAAGGGAAATAAAGAAACGCATGAACAATCCACGCAGGATAAAAGCGCAAATAGAAAAAGAGAAGAAACAACGAAGGAAGATCACGTTTGGAGTCGGCCTTGTGCCCTCCTGCCACATGGTGAGGATCACGCATGCATGCATATATATGTATACAAGTATATTATCACGGATGTATGACGTATTTATGGTACATACGTATGAGAAAGAATCAGAATCAAGAACGCGGCACGATCTCTGGATAGTTACGAACTCGTAATCGCTACCATACTACGTATGATACGTACGTCATCTTTCCTACTTTTTTTTCAAAAAGTAAACATGCATGCACGTACTCGGTACTGATCGGCCACAAAAATCAGAGTTTGTTTTCCATCGTGTATGGCACGGGTAACATTTGTATGCTATTAATATTAATATTAATAGTAATAAGTGATAATATTTAATAGTAATAATGATATTACGGGGGACAATAGTAAACACTACTATTAATAGTAGTAAATAAGACCTACGGTACATCCAAAAACGTATCTATTTCCCTATATTTACGAACAATATTTGGTCCTATTTACTATTAATACCACTATTTACTACCAAGGTAGTGTTTACTATGCCCCCCCGTAATCGTACATATAGTATACAGCAGTGGAGACCGAACGGGCAGAGAGTGCCGGTGCGTGTGTGTATGTTCTTTATTAAGCCGTTATTTCCACCCGTCGCCATCCAGTCGGTGTCCGTGCCGGTTCTTAAAATCCTACGAGTGGAGATATACAAAATTTGGGGTCACAAAACTACGACGCAGAGAAACGACATTGTTGTTGTTGTTGTGCCGATGGGGTCAAGCCGTGCTTGAAGCCATGAAGGCATGAATGGACGCAGGAACTCATTTAATACCTTGGACGAGAGGCTAGGTCCTGACGTATGAATCTATCAACATATCAACACATCCAATCAAGGTGTGAACAGCCGTACGTCCCGCTATATCGCCGCTAACTCTCCCGCCAAAACACAAAAGTATATTCGGTAGATTTTACATGCTACGACACATTAAATAGTACCGGTACCAGTTACTTCAACGCAGCTTTTTGTGTTTCGTTTGGCCACCACTTTTAATGTTTACCATGTATGTGATACTATTTTGGAGTCGCCTTTACCGCAATCCTGAATTATTATATAGGATAGAATATAGAAATCGGGGACTTGGTTGTGGCCCGCGTGTGGTTCCAGTGTTATGACACCGAATATCTCGAAAAACGCCGAAAACACTACTTTAGACCCTAACCCTAACCCTAACCCTAACCCCAACCCCGACCCCGCCCCGACCCTTGTGAGCTTTGTCTCGAAAAAATCAGGCGTTTTGTTTTTTGTTTGGAAAATTGGTCAACCACACTAAAAGGTATATAATAAAATATTCCCCGATTTCCATACTTTATCCTAGATAATAATTCAGTGGTGCGGTAGAGGCTACTGCTATTTTGTGTGCGTGTGTTCTTCAAATTACACCGTTCTGTCTATATACCCGTCGACATACATCTAGCACACCCAGGAGTGTCCGTGCCGATTCTTCATCCTAGCGAGATACATACATGCCAGTTATTTTGTGGTCACAAGCGGGTGACGACCTACGACATGATTTGCTTTTTAACCCTAACCTAACCCTAACCCCTATAACCCTACGACAATAGTGGGTGGTAAGGTACTTACTCCCCACTGGATGCCCACGGGATGCCCACGGGTACTCGTAGGCATTCACCAAAAAGTAGTATAATGTCAATCGTCGAAACATTCAGAGTAGGCAATGCAATACCATGTACGACAGGCACGGCCTACACCTATATGGGGTATGTATCACCATTTTTGGAGGGTCATAACCCATCATAGCCCTACACATGCTGTTACTAGATTACTAGCAACCCAGATGTGTTGAAAAATAGAACACGAAGAGATAAAAGAAAAGGAAAGGAAAAAAATAAAAAAGAAGAAGAAAAATCAAAGAAAAGGAAAAAAGAAGAAGAAAAAGAAAAAGAAGTGTCGTGCCATCCCTTAGGAGGTATGACAGGCAATAGAAAACGAAGAAAATAAAACTGCCTAACATCAATATACTATCCCACGCTAAAATCCCAAGTCCGTGTTTGCCCCCAAAAAACATGGAAACATGCGTGCAGCTCTAAAGGGGTGACAGGACCTTCCATGTTCTGGACAAGCCGTGTTCTATTATACGAGTACCCCCCCCCCTTGGTGTAGATAGTATATAGTAGCGAGAAAACGATCGCTATCTTAGGAGATAGATGGTGGCAACAGGCGGCGAAGCAGGAGGGGGATGAGATTAGCAAAAAGCTTTTATGTAATACGAAGCATTTGGAAACAATGTAATGAGCGCCCAACTGTTGGCGGTGTCTCTGTTAGGAGTAGGAACGGTGCTCCGTCTCGAAAGAGATACGTCCCAACTGTCGGAGGTGTCTCTATTAGGAGTAGGAACGGTGCTCTGCCTCGAAAGGGGTTCGTGATCAATGGTCAAATGTCTTAGGCAAGCTAGAAATGAGTACGCCCCCCCCCCCCTTCGCTCAAGGGGATTGATCGTATGAACGTAGTGTGTATATGGTAAGGCACCCAGGAGGCAGATACATACCGTGGTATACCCATTGCTGTCTCTGGAAGTGGCCACACCAGAAAGCAAATCAATTCATTGCAGGCTGTCCATATGCAAGTCCGCCTCACAAGCGGTTCTTGGTAGGGTGCCGCTCAACCTTCATGCGACTCGCCGAACACCTCACGGCGCTTCGCGCTTTGTGCTAGCAATGTCTGCCTGGTCGGGGAAAACCCGATATGCTCCGTCCCGGCATTGTAGGGATGCGAGGGTCTATGGTCATACGACTACGGCTATGCATGACATAAGTACACTCCCACCCCCGATATACCCCGTGTGCCTTTTGTTTTTATCGCGCATAATTATCTACTACTACTACTGTAGCAGTAATAATCAAGGCGGGTACAGGGTGCCGTTGAGCAGCAATTATGAAAAACGTTTTATCATACCATATATACGTATAATCATATGTATCATCTTAGATAATATCATATCACCATCATGCAGCAGTACGAACGAACAAGTCTCGCCATGCTGTGCGCGCGTGGTGCAGCTCCTTACTGGTGTATTGCTCCTGGGGCACATTCCCTTCCACATCATCAGCAGCAGCAGCAGCAGCAGCAGCAGCAGCAGCAGCAGCAGCAGCCTATCATATGATAGCCCGGGAGGCTTCGTGTGATGCTGTAAATCGTCATATATATTTTTTTCCGTCGTGTTTTTGCTGTACACTATAATCAAGTCAATCAAGTTCCCGCAAGGGTCAGGCATTGGTTACGTGGCATATTAACATTGCCACAGCCCGTTTTGACCTTGCATGATCGAATTTGGAATTTTCATTTTTCTACAATTTTTTTTGAAAAACGTCAGCTGTGAGTCATTTTAGCTTCGTATGTTGCTATTTGCAGCCAACTTAGTATAGCTCGCGCTCTCAGCAACGCCAGAATATCCACTGCTGTACGTACCAGTACAAGGGCTGCGCATCCATGCTTTTGCTTAGGGCGTTCCACAGTCAGGAATGTTCTGCCATGTATATATCACTTCCCATGTGTACAATTCCAATGATAACTACTGAGTCATCGTCCGGTAACTGCTTCCAGGGGTCGGGCTGTTCATAGTTCGTTGTTTGCGTGCTAGGAAGCACTTCCTGGCAAAGACGTCAGGAGACGGCACGTTTACCCCTTGACGGACGTGTCTTGTTGACAGAAAAAAACGGGGGCGCCAAGTAAAAATCCCCGTTTTTTGGAAAACGCCTGTCCATATTTTTGAAAACCTGTATTTTCTTGTTGGGATTTTTTTCCCGCCATTTTTTCCTGCCAATTGTTTTTTTCTCGTTCGGTGTTCAGCCAAGGGCATATAGACCCAACCCAACCCCTGTAACCCTAACGCTGGACCCTGACCCCAGCCCCAACACAAAACGGGCCAGAAACAGGCCACACACACGACTGCGCCGCTTTATATTTTTGAAAACCTGTATTTTCTTGTTGGGATTTTTTTTCCGCCATTTTTTCCTGCCATTTGTTTTTTCTCGTTCGGTGTTCAGCCAAGGGCATATAGACCCAACCCAACCCCTGTAACCCTAACGCTGACCCCAAACCGTACCATAAAAACGGGCGAGAAACGCGGCTGCGCCGCTTTTGTATTTTGTTTTGTTGTTCCGAACCCCCCCTTACACTATTAGTGACTGTGAAATTCCCGGAAACTTCCCGGAAATATCCTACCGGACGAAAAGTGAATACTACTAGGACTGATTGCAATTGCATGTAAATTGTTGTTACGCAGTTGTAAGCAGTGTTCGTTACTCGTTACTACGGTACGGGTAATTTACGGGTGATTAACCGTAACAGATAATCAGCGGTAATTATTATACGTTTTTTTGTTTTTTGCCGCTATTTTATTCTCCCCTTTACCCGGTACAAAAACGCCTGCGTATTGACGCAAAATACACGTGGAAAACACGGGGATGGATTACGTGTATCCCTTGTCGGGGATGTCACTGTTTCATCCCCGGTATTGCCCGTGTTTACGCGTACGTACGAGTACTTAATTCCCAATGAGGATACGCGGTATTTTTTAGTGTATACCCTGGTACGTAATTACACATGCTTAGATTCATATTTACCAGGTAACATTTAACCCTCTTGAAGCTTCAGACGGGACCCTGATATGCACCGTCGGTCGAGGGACGTAATTTTGTTCTTTTGATCAAGAAAAGCGAGAGAAAAAACAACGAAAGAGTAGAAGCATAACGTTCGCATTGACGCTGCGAGGAACGTTATGAGGAACGCTATGGGGAACGTTAGGAAGAATGATGACAATTTTCGCCTAATCTATCCACATGTATTAATTTGTGGTGGGGAACGTTATCAGGAACGCTATGGGGAACGTTAACCCTTTTACTACTGGAAATAGTATACCACACTAAATCCAAGTAGTTTGTCCCGAAAAATCGTGGGTGCGGTTCTCAAAAGGTTATCAAGAATGATACCCATTTTCGTGTGATCTATCATGGCAGGTCCTGGTATGAATTATTGTTGGATATGTACTACCGAAAGTTTTTGGGTATTATCATTCGATAACGATACTGTACGATACTATCGTACCGAAACTATTTCGATAATTCGATATCGATACGATAAAACGATAAAAGCGAAACGCCTGCCAAGGGGCCAGGGGACAGCGCCAAACAGCAGGAAAGCCTACCAATACAAGTTTTTTTATTGTAGAGGCATACCCCATAGAGCAGGAGCACGTACAGTATGTACCGAGCGTCTCATGTAGTATCTACAAGAATCCCTATCAAGCATGTGGAACTCCTACTATACGATACGATCACCCAATCCTTATCACGCATCGCCTTGCACACCGGAGCACGGCAGGACCTAAGGTTCAGACGTTAATATTTTAGACACGAATTATACAGGCTGGTACATATAATAGTGATGCCTATTGCAGTGAAGGCGGGAAACGCTACTCGTACAAATCGCCAAGATGGCGGGTGGGTTGCTGGTTGCTGGCTGTGCGCGTCCGTTTTTCGTTTTCGCCTCCGTTATCGTTGACGGTAACGTTACGAGTACCTTTTCTCATTTTCGCCTCATTCATCGTTAACGTTAACGTTACCGTTTATCGAAATCTTCGTGTTTCGGTTCGGTAACGATCATTATTAATAATTATCGTTATCGTGTGGCGACTTTTTCTGCGGATATCATATCCTACCCAAACTTTTAAAACTTTTCTAGTTTCGATATCCAACCCTAATATGAATATGAATAGATGAATAGACGAAAGGTGAAGTGAGAGGGAGAGAGATGCAGACAACTTGTGGACTTTCGGGTTATTGGTGGGTGAATTGTAAATGGATAGGTTCAGCCAAGGGGCGCCCGGAACAGTCTTTTTTCGACAACTACACTAAAAAAAATGGTCAGAATGGAAAACAAACCGGAGCGCTGTGATCACAGGACGATTTAGAAGAAAACTTTTGTTTTTTCATTTTTTTCATTTTTAGATCACTTGGTTTTTATCGACCCCACCCTGTGCACTTCAGCGGATAATAAATATGCAAGGGAGTAAGGCCAGCAGTTCCGTATCATGCGTACATATTACAGCAGGAGCAGTACGTAGTCCTTATTGTTTTTACATTATCACATATTTTACGCTTCGGTAGGGGCGGTGATGATGCTGATGATGTCCAAACGGATCTTCACGACTATGCCGGTTTCGGTATGCCCCGCGGTTTGAATATACGCCCGAGAAGTGTTCGCGTAGATCTGCCCGCGCAGGCGAACTTCCTTAGATGTGCCCGCACTGAAAATAGAGCCTTTCCAAGCACAACGACCAGGTGGCGCACCAACCAGGCATGCCTCTCGTTAGGGTTATAGAGTTCCGGGTCGGCGTGGTGGCCGCCGTTAGCCAAAGCCAAAAACAAGCTCACCGTCGGGAACGAATGCCTTACAGCTTCGTGACAAAACCCTACCTCATTAGAAACAGTATAATTTTATGCGGGCACGTCTGAGAAGTTCGCCTGAGCGGGCAGATTTACGCCTGCTGCTCGAAAACTACCTATAACAGCAATGCCTGGTATATGTTACACGTTTCTTAACCCTTCAAGGACTGCTCCCACCTATTTGGAATAAGGGTCGTTCTTATCGGAGCCATAAATTTCCAAAATTTCCATGTTTTTTTTCGCGCAATTTTTTAGATTTCCATTTTTTCCATTTTTTTTTTTCCCTTTATTGGAACGTGAAGCCTTCCAAACATTTTGCCCTCTGAAGAATTTCCAATATTTCCATAATTTCCAAGATTGCCAAGATTTCCTTCTTTTTTTTGGAAAAAAATATTGAAAATTATGGAAAAAAGCTTGCTCGATAAGAATGGCCCGAAGTCTGAGATCATTTTTCCAGTTCTGAAGGGGTTAATAGCGGCTTCCCGAGCCTGGAAACAGAGCGTTTTGATGCCTTGGGAGTATTGGAATATATTGAACACAAGGAGGCCTGTTTCGCCCTCCAGAGGAGAGGGTAAATTGAAGAGCAGTACTAAGGCACCTATAAAATCATGATGAATAAATGTGCCAAAAAACAAAATGTTCGCCTTTGGCGAACGGACAACAGGCCCCCCAATATGTTTCTTCGCCTATGTCGAAAAGAAAACAGGGCCCAAGTATATACTTTCGCCCTCGGCGAATTAGACGCCGCAACAGCTCTAGTGACGGCGCCTGCGGCGGCGAAAAATTGCGCCCCCAAACACCCGTGTTGCGGCAAGCCGCACATGGCCTTCGGCGAGTGTTGCGGAAAACAGCCATTTCAACCAAAATGTTGCGCAAGCGCACCAGCGCAACAGGTAAGTAATGCCCTGGTATGTACGGCCGGTGCACCACGGACTCCTTTCGAATATGCCATGAGTTTCGTTAGAAAAAAGACAGGTACGCATGCCACGAACTTTTTAGAATATGCGATGAGTTTGGTCAGAAAAACAACAGGTACGTATGTATGCCACGGATTTTTTTTTAATATGCGATGAGTTTGGTTAGAAAAACAACAGGTATGCCACGGACTTTTTTAGAACCGTATGCGATGAGTGTCACTAGACAAACAACAGGTATGCCACGGACTCTTTTTAGAATATGCGATGAGTTTGGTTAGAAAGACAACAGGAACGTATGATATGTATGCCACGGACTTTTTTAGAATATGCGAGGAGGTTGGTTTAAGAAAAAGGACAGGTATGCCGCGGACTCTTTTAGAATCGAATGGGATGAGTTTGGTTAGAAAAAGAGCAAAACACCAGCAACAACGACGACGATAACAACCTAAAAAAGAACATGGGCGGCCTGAGTATAACCTTGACTGGCGACCGATGACACCAGCTGGAGTGTTAAATGTAACAGTGGCATCGATGACGGAGGACATGACCCCGTATCTAACGGTCCTCTAACGATCCTCTAACGATCCTCTAACGGTCCTCTGACGGCCCTCTGACGGCCCTCTAACGGTCCTCTAACGGTCCTCCAACAGCCCTCCAACAGCCCTCCAACAGCCCTCTAACGATCATCTCACGGTACTCTAACGATCCTCTAACGGTTCTCTGCGCAGGTGTCGGTTGCCACGGGCTTCACGATCTACTGGACTGTGGACGAGGTCAATGAGGAGATCACCTTTCAGGTTCGGTTGAGCATGTTTTGTGTTTTGTCTTTTTACGAGCGAATGACCGGTCGCCCCGGTGGTCTAACAGGTAACCACGAAGCCTGTTAACTTTGAGGTCGAGGGTTCGAGTCTCCTTACGAGCTGGTCCAGCCATAAAACACATATTCATTCGATCGGACGGTTTGCACTCATTTTAGCATAGTTTAGCCCCTAATTTTGCACCATGGTTGCTGAGCTTACAACGCGTTTGCACATGCTATCATTTTTTGAATCCGAGAAACAATCGTCGAGAAATGCCTTACCGAATAAATCCCATCGCGTACGGGGATATCGCCATACTGCGGTCCATACGAATCACCGAAAAATCTGTATGACGGATGACGCTGATTCACGGTGTGAACATTCCTTGAGGCATGGAGAAACGATCGATATCCTCCCCATGTTCTAATTCGTTGTCTATCAAGAGATATGAGGTGCACATGATCCACCATACAAAGTTAAGATATTACGACGAACGGCCCAAAATCCCGATTTCCCAGCTGAATTTATCGATTTTTGGTCTGATTCTGTGTACACGTGATTCGCATCGCTCTTGTCGACACGCTACCTGGGGCTCCATTTTGTTTCGACTTTTTTTTCCGGTACTTTTTTGCCAAAATGCCGACCAGGTTTTTCTTGAAACGGCCATAATTTTGCCCGTCTTCGACAAAACAAAATGGAGCCCCAGGCAATCGCTTCGTTATACTCATAGGAAGCTCCACACAAAATTTCAGTTCGAAATTCGCAAAACTGAGCTGGGAAAACGCCGGCGAGTACTGCCTCGCGATTACAGCTGGACCAGCTCGTAGGGAGATTTTTATTCTCGAATGACACCACAACTGTCGAGAGTGCCTATTATAGCGTGGGTAGGCACAATTCGACGAGAGTCGACGGGGGAACAAAGTGCTGAAATCTTCTCGCGGTAAAAAGAGCAAGGCACGTACCGTAGTGGGGAGGGAGGGGGAGAAAAGCCTACTTGGTGACCCCGGATCTGAGTTACGACTAAGGGTCGTTCTTATCGAGCAGCTTTTTTTCCATAATTTCCAATATTTTTTTTCAGAAAAAAAAGGAAATATTGGAAATATTGGAAATATTGGAAATATTGGAAATATTGGAAATTCTTCCGAGGGCAAAATGTTTAGAAGGCTTCGCGTTCCAATAAATGGAAAAAAAAAATAGGGGAAAAAATGGAAATCTAGAAAATTGCGCGAAAAAAATGTTGGAAATCTAGGAAATTTAAAATTTAGGAAATATATGGCTCCGATAAGAATGGCCCTAAAGAGAGACAGAACAGAAGGCCGAAGATAATAATTGGGATTAACAAAAAAAACATCACCAGTAGTGTCTAATTTACCCGGCGCGGAAAATTAGGCAGGGCACTTCACGGGCCATGACCTCATAAATATCATAATACCCGCGGGTTGGGTAAGGATTTTTTCGAAATGTCACGGGTCGGGTCGGGTCGGGAGGTTTTCACACTCTCACAGGTCGGATCGGGTCACCCTTACTCGACCTGACCCGACCTGACCCGCGTGGTTTATAACCTGATCCGTGAACAGCCCTCTCGAAATAGAATCTACGTATATACCAGGTACCCCGGTATGATGTTTTCTTTGGTAATAAACAAATCAGGACTGGTAACTCTTTCAGTAGAGTTTTAGAGAGTGGCTTACCACTGATTCTATTAGATGGTGGGTTGACACGCCCTGTGTACGAGACGAAGAGAACTAACCCTGAGGCTAAGGCTAAGCCAATCAGACAGACATAATATCGACCCTAAGCCAATCAGATCCATTGGAGCAACGGTTGGCGTTAGTCTCTTTTGTCTCGTACCTGTATATATCATGCGTAGTGTTCATGTCTTTTAGTAGTGTGTGTGCCAACGTGTGCATTGCGTGTCTCACATTGCATGTGGTGCATTGCATCTGCTGCAGTGTAACGGTTGCGTTGCATCTGTTGCATTGTAGCGGCCGGTTAGAAGCTACAATGGATTATCTACTGTAGATAGTGATGTGGTCCATGTAACTAGTAATATTAAGTATACAGATCCTGCACACAGCAACTGGTAACGGCGTGCTAAGAGCTACAATCTATTATCTCGATCGTAAGGAGTCCGACGTGCGCATGTGTTGCTTAATTGCGTGTGTTGCACTGCAGGCGGTCTACGATGGCGAAGGGTGGGTTAGCGTCGGCTTTTCGGACACCGGGGAGATGGTTGTCGCCGACGCGGTGATTGGTCTACCGGGCGATGATACTGCCTTGGAGTACCTCTTAGAAGCCAAGGTGAGCAACGTCGGAGCATAGGAGCACTCGAATAGACGTGTTGTTATTGGTGGTGGTGGTGGTGGTGTGTTGGTGTTGGTGTTGCTGTTACTGTCGGGGTTGGTGATGGTGTTGTTGCTGGTGTTGCTGTTGGTGGTGGTGGTGGTGGTGTTGGTGGTAGTGGTGGTGTTGGTGTTGGTGTTGGTGTTGTTGATGTTGTAGTGTTGTTGCTGGTGGTGTTAGCTGCTGCTGCTGTTGCAGTGTTGCTGCTGCTGTTGGCTGTTGCTGCTGTTGGCTGCTGCTGCTGTTGGTATTGTTGGTGGTGGTATTGCTGCTGTTGGTATTGTTGGTGGTGTTTTGTATTCCTTCGCGGCGGGGGTTGAGCCGATGGACAAACTACAGTAATGTACTGCTGTATATTTTATTGCATACTGTAGAGAGTAATATTTTCTCGGATACAGTGGGCGGCAAACACAAACTCATGCGTGTTGCTAGTTGTACAATTGTAGCAGCAGTGCAGACTGGTATGGTACAGCAGTACCAGCCATAGTCGCATTTGTACGGCAATACGCAGTATTAATGTCTCAGGATCTAGATCTTTCAAGCAAGATATACCCCCCGAGCTTGCCGGATGGGAGCCTTTCGAACATTCTGCATGATGTAGCACATGTTTCCTGGGTTGGATCTGTACTACACAGATCCTGCACAACATATCATAACTCTAGGTCGACTTCTACAGTAGATGATATGTAGATGACCTGTAGACGTTCTATCTGTAGATGATCTAGATCATGATCTGTCCGAGCTGTGAAGTTTACACTCCCCCCCCCCCGCTTCCGTCAACATTACAGACCCTCGCTGGCGTCACAGAGGCGACGGTGCAAGAGATTTCGGGTGCGAGCGTCACCCAGGCGAACTCGACGACGACCCTTGAGTTCACGCGGCCCCTATCCCCCTCCGACACGGACAAGGACACCCTCTCTGCAGCGGAAGGAGACGAGGCAACCTTCCTCTGGGCCTACGGCGAGGACAACACGCTCGCTTACCACGGCAGCCGCGGTGCCGTCACCGTGGGCGATTTGTTTTGCGCGGAGACGGCGGAAGAAGACGATGACGAGGGTGCCGATGCCTCTCTGGCGGGGTCGTGCGAGAGCTCTGACCCCGACTTTGAGTTCGAGGTCTCGCCCCATGAAAACCTGGCGCTGCTGTGGAACGTGGTGGACGAGGGGACGGCAGTGTCGGTCAAGGTGAGATAACTCGGGGTGGGTTTGGCTAGCGGGAGGGGAGGGGGTGGGAGGGTGTACCCATGTCGTGCGTGGCCGTAGTCGTATGGCCATAGACCCTCGCACCCCGACAATGCCGGGACGGAGCACGTCGAGTTTTCACCTGCCAGGCAGGCATTGCTTGCACCCAGCGCGAAGCGCCGTGAGTTGTTTGGCGAGTCGCATGAAGGGTGAGCTGCATCCTATTTCGAACGGCTTGTGAGCTGCATCCCGGGGGGTATGTAGGAGTGGCGGAAGAAACCGGGTGGATCACCAATCCTCCCTCCATGATCTAGACATTTTCAAGATAAAAATCGACTTCTGACCTGTAAGATCTAGCTTATGCCACGGGGTTGGAACCATACGATCTGTAGTACACAGATCCTGCAACATTTCGTAACGTCAGGTTAAGGTATCTTAAGATGATGTACAGTAGATCGTGATCTGTCTGATGTGTGGAAGTTTCCGAGAATTTTCCACGGCGTCGGTCGGTACATCTATAGAGTGGACGGATCGACCTTGATGTTCCCTGAGACTGTGCACTGCCGTGCACGCGTCGCCCACGGAGGGTGAGGGGGGGGGGGTGTCTCTTCCCAGCCCCGCCTGCCATGACCGAATGGAAACCCCACGCACTCCTGTGACAGCCCCCCTCTCCGCAATCGCCCCCTCTCCGCTGTGTTTTGTCGTTTTCGTAGGCTATTTATCAAGGGGAGGGATGGCTGAGCATCGGTTTCTCTGACTCTGGCGTCATGCCCAATTCTGACTCAGTGGTTGGGCTGCCCACAGCGGAGACCGTGCTGGAGTACGACATGGACTCCTACAGCCAGCCCGACGAGGCATTGTTGCAGGCAAGAGGAGGACGAACGCGTGGGACTTGCGTGTGTATCGATTGTTTTCAGGGTGACTTGACAGGTAGAGCCGTCCAGAGAGAGGCACGGACACGGACAAGATAAAAGGAGATTAAAAAGAAGGTACAGAGGGAGATAAAGAAAAGGCCATACGAAGGGGATGAGAGACCCACAGAGGGGTACAGGCACGCAGAGAAAGAAAAGGCCATACGGTAGGGAAAGAGAGACACCCACAGAGGGACAGAGACACGCACGGAGAGAGAGAGAGAGAGAGAGAGAGCGAGAGAGAGAGAGAGAGAGAGAGAGAGAGAGAGAGAGAGAGAGAGAGGCGAGTGAGGAGGGGAGTTAAAATGCCTCTTCACTTACAATAAGGGCTGTATGGCACGCCGAGCGTGTGAACGGTGGTCAGGTGCCCCTGTCACCTGTCGCGAACTTTGAATCAACTCTTGTCCCTTCATCTTGTTGCTGTGTCGGTTCGCTGGACTGCCTGGTGACGAGTTGGATCGGTTTAGCGCATCGCATCGCCACTACTGTTATTTGTGGTAGAGTGCTACATCACACCACTCTGGGCTGGACGGAATTATAAGGGCCGTTTACTCTTGATATGTATGCCTGAACGCTTCTTACATTGCCGTCCAGAATGGTAAAACACCAGGTGACTTGTTTGTTTGTGATATATACCTGTGCGATATGATGCCGATAATCACTATTACTATTCGCCTCGCCCAGCAGCAAACTCTATTATAGTGGGCAGTTGTGATAACTCTATTCTAGCGGAACAAACCACTCGCTCGTGCGGGAAACGCTTATGCTCTATGGAGCCGAACGGGATAACCACGCTCAAGCCAGGGCCAGCACCGCTGAAGCACCTGCGTGAGATTATCACCCTCGCCAACACACATGTGTGATAGGCATGATATCCGCATAGGAAACCCGGGGATTTCCCCCGGATGTCCCCTAACCACCACAGCTCTGATTCGTTTTCGCCTCGCGTTTTTGTCACAGGAAATCACGAACGGAACCATCACCCAAGCCGACGGTGTGACGACGCTTACCTTTGTGCGTCTCCTGCAACCAGAGGGCAATGGAAAACAGGTACGAGTTGCTTTGGGGGGTGGAGCCGGTAATCTGTCGTAGTTTTGTGACCACAGAGCTTGTATGGTATTATCTCCAGAATGAAGAATCAGCGCCGACGGTAGAACTATTAATAGCTGTTTAATGTGAAGAACACAGAAACGGTAGCCGACAGTCAGTGGTATTTTGCGTATTTTGCAGGGCTACTGTTCACGGGTCAGGAGATATTTTAACATCTCACGGGCCGGATCGAGTCGGGCGGGGAAGTCTTCAAAAGTCCACGCGTCGGATCGGGGTCGGATTAAGTGACCCGACCCGACCCGACCCGACCCGACCCGACCCGACCCTAACTCAACCCGACCCGACCCGACCTTATCCGCGACTTTAAATGAGACCCGTAAACAGCAACCTTGATAAATATGTTTTTGTTTGCGCCTGGCGTTTTTTTTGTTTGCGGTTGAACTGCAGCTTCTTACTGCCACGGACGAAGCGACCTGGCTTTACGCTTGGGGGGGCTCCAACACTTTCGTGCAGCACACCGTCGAAGGCGCTTTCGCGTTAAGTCTGGACTCCTGCGACGTCCGAAATGCGGTGAACTCCGGCAACGCCAAGCAGCACGCGCACGGCTGGTGAGAAGGGGCCTTAATATCTCTTAGTAAGCTCAGACAGACCCGCTCACGCTCTAGATGTGTCCCAGGTATATACAGTAGCAGTCGTACAAGGTTTGGTGCGTAGTAGACAAACCGTAGTAGAAAAACCGGTGTACCGTACCAAAAACGTATGGTTGGGGTTCAATAAGCAGGTGACCTTCGGAGGCATTCGGATATGGGGTGACGGGGTGACGCAAGGTAAAAAAAAATCCGATTATGTGTTGTGCAGCTGACCAAAAATGGAAGCCCCTCCGGCCGTTTCATTTTTTTTCAAGTCTGTACAGCCCAAAAACGATTTCTGCTTGACCCCTTAACCCCTTAAGAACTGGTCCCACGTACTTGGGGACAAACTACTCGAAATTAGAGTGGGATAAGTTTTTTTTCAGTTCTGAATGGGTTAAGGTTCGCGAAGGGGGAGATTCGCCGCCCCCCCCCCCCCCCAGGAGCCGAGTACTGCTGCAGGATTTCTCGCACGCCGCCGAGGCGGCGCCTACTAGGAGCATACGATCCAGCGTATTAGGGGTACCCGTTATCAAGGAGCCCCAAACACTTGTAAGGTGCAATGGCGCCCCCTCCGCTATGTTTCGCGATTTTAGTGGCGAACGAAGCGCCGGCTAGCTTTTCACTGTTCCCCCGATTTTCTCGGACGATTCGACATCATAACGACCAGCGGTACTTGAGAAATTGATACATGTCGTATCTATGTACGTATCTATTTATAGCGGAAAGCAGTGGGAGGAGGGCCGCGGCGGGTGACCTTGGTGTGGCATGCCCATGTGCGGGTCACGCGCCGAGGCCCCTCCCCCCTGGCACTAGTGTCATATCGACCATTGGCCCACGGTAGCGTTGCCGGCGCGGCGAAAGCAAAAGCGCTCGTCCCGACTCTCACACATACCCCGTCGATCGCCCATTGTAACCACAGTAGTGCCAAGTATAAGTGATGCTGCTATGCTCACGGCGAGTGTGCCGGTCAACTTTCTGTGTTGCGATGTTGCTGTGCTTGCCCGTGAAGGATGCGTGCTTGTCGTCTCGTGTCCATGGCTCCTGAAACAACGTACTGAGCGCCCAACTGTTGGAGCTGTCTATTAGGAGTAGGACCAGTGCCCCGTCTCGAAAGGGGTGCGTACGTAGTCAATGGTTGAATGACTAAGGCAGGCAACAAATGAGTGCGCCCCCCCCCCCCTGCCGAACTCGCCGTCTGATTCCCAACGAGCAGGTTGATGGTGATTGGCTGGAGCGTATGCTTCCCGGTGGGCATTCTGTTCGCCCGCTTTTCTGAAAGCTTTGCTACGGTCGGCTTTCCCGTCCACAGAATGCTTCAGACTCTTGGATTCCTCCTCGCCCTCGCCGGCTTCTTCGTCGCTGTGTCCTTCACTGAAGACTTCGACCTTGGTGAGTGGCGGCGTGTTTTTCGAGGGGGGCGGGGGGACGGTGTACCCATGCCACGCACGGCCGTACTCGTATGACCATAGACCGTCGCATCCACGTATGACCATAGACCCTCGCATCCACGTATGACCATAGACCGTCGCATCCACGTATGACCATAGACCCTCGCATCCCTATAATGCCGGGACGGAGCACCTAGGGTTTGTACCGACCAGGCGGTTTGTCTCGCGAGAGCGTAGTCGCGGCTATATAGGTGTGAAGTTTAAGGGAAAAGCGGGTTTGGTGAGAGTAGAGGTTTTCTCGAGAGAGTATGTTCACGTCCCTGGGGTGATGGAAGTGATGTTGATTTTATTAAATCTACCTTCCGTCGCAACTAATAGCCACCGGCATCTGTCGATGGTGGCTGCTTGCATCAAAAGGCCACCGAATAACGAAAAGCGCATACTTGAAAATACAAAATACACCAGTCCTGCAGTACGCGGCACCACTTAAGCCTACTAAAATACAGGTATTGGGAGCCATGGTTCGCAACCAAAACAGCGACAACTGCGATTATGTCAAGCGACTATTAATAGGAAGAGCGTGCAGCAGTACGAGTATTGCCGTGCTGCGCGTGTGCGGTTCAGCTCCTGCCGTTGCATTTGAGACCCCCCCCCTCTTACACCTCACGGCGCTTGCTTCACGCTTGGTGCAAGCAATGTCTGCCTGGTTGGTGAAAACCCAACGTGCTCCGTCCCGGCATTGTAGGGTGCGAGGGTCTATGGACATACAACTACGGCCGTGCACAACATGAGTACACACCCTATACTACCCTATACCCCGGCAGCGGCAGCTCAGACTGCTTCGTTTTTCTTCGCTCTGAAGCCCCAAACGAGAGATATTTGAGTCGGCACGACTTAACCGGTCGCCCCGGTGGTCAAACTGGTAGCCACGAAGCCTGTAGGGCCGGATGTCGAGGGTTCAATTCTCCCCATGGAAGTTTTTATTCTCAAATGACACCGACTGTCGAGAGCGTATATTATAGCGTGGGTAAGCAAAATTCGACGAGAGTTGACGAGGGAAGAAAGTACTGAAATCATCTCGCGATAAAACGCAAAGCAAGAACCGTAGTGGGGAAAGAGGGAGAGGAGCCTACTTTGTGACCCCGGATCTGAGTCACGACTAGGGAGGGAGAAAGACGGAAGTGCGAAGATAATGAATGGGATGGAACAAAAAAAAACAAAAAAAAAAGTCACCAACTACTGTAGTTATTAGTCGGACTAATAGTTGTTAATAGTCGTTTTCTGGAGGTGCCGACTATCCGTCTTATATACTGGGTTTCCAACCGTATAGGAAGGATTGTTGAATACGCGATACAATTTTGGTTTTGGGGCAGGGCCCCCTCCGCTGGAAAGGGCTGATTTGGCTCGCTTTGCTCGCCTGACTGGCTGGCCATCAGCTGGCTTCGCCAGCCGAGTTGACGTACCGACTACGTAGAGTCAGCTGGTTGGCTGGCGGCACCTACCATTTACGTGTTAGTCGTGAACTCCTGCTGACTGACAGCTCTCTACCAAACCGGTTAGGAATTAGGAACCTCCTATTGTACATACGGCTGTGATACATTTGGTGATCACGGCAGTCTTCGGCACGGCTTAGTGGGGGTGCCACGCTTGAAGTGATATCTTAAGGGTGTCTGTCTTGCCCGCTTCTGTTCTGGTCCTCACGAAACGCTTCGGCGAGATATAGACCTGTCTCGAAAGCGCGCGCGAAATCGGTGCCGCCCGGCGCACAACGCGCTATGCATGCCCCGCTTTGCCCTGGGGCTACGGATGACAATCAGCAAAGATAGTAGGTGTGACCCATGTTTTCCTTCTAGGGGTATATAGCGTCGAATTTTTCGGAGGTTTTATGATCATCATTTGATTGTAGTATAGGAGCTCAATGTAGATGTATCTCCCAAAAGCTGTATTTTTGAAGAGAAAAATTGTCCAACAATCCTACGGCCAGTTTATAGGTTTATTACGCATAGTGCAAAAAGTACAAGTGAGGGTCCGACGGCATTGGGGTCAGTTCCTCGGTTGAGGAGTATACTAATAGCAAGTAATAGTCACTAAAAGCAAGTAATAGTCACTAATAGCAAGTAAAACTAATAGCAAGTAATAGTCACTAATAGTCACTCATAGCCACTAATGGTCACTAATAGTAAGTAATTGTCACTAATAGTGACTAATAGTCACTATTAGTCACTCATAGCCACTAATAGCAAGTAATAAGTCACTACTGTAATAGCCAGTCAGAAACAATTTGGCCAAAATAAGGTACAAGCAGTGTCGCCCCCCCCCTCCCC
>MEHQ01001330.1:0-170375 GCA_008828725.1 Saccharina japonica | reverse complement strand
CCCCCCCCCCCCCCCCCCCCCCCCCCGCCTCCAACCTTCTCCCTCCCTTGTGTGCTTGTGTGCCGTCAATCCCTCCCCCAGATCACTTCGACAACCCACATGCGTTGTCGGGTCTGTTCCTTACAATTTTTATGATGCTCCAAGTGGTGGCCGCCGTTTTCCGACCGCACCCACCGCCTAAGGACCCGACTCCGGCGCACCCTCGGAATGGTCATCAAGAGGTGAGCGAGCAAGCGAGGGTGGCCAGGGGGGAAAAGAAAAAACGCTGAAATCGTTTTTGGCGTTACTACAGTAATCAGCGCCAACAAATATGGTTTGCGGTTTGCAAAAAATGAGGAGTATATGCTTTTTTGGGGTCCATCGTGCGTTTTGATTACTGTAATAGTAGCGGAAAGTCTCACAGTGAGCGGCGCTTCTGGCTCTTGCACGCAAGGGAGATAAAAGATAGAAGCATGAAAGATACAATAGCAAAGGAGTTTGCTTGCAGGGGAGGGTGGAATGCCGAGTTTCGCTTGCAGGCTTTCGTGCCTCAAAGAAGAATGGAAGGCGTTTGCAGAGAAGGGGGGGGAGGGGGGATGGGAGAGGCGGCGTTTTTTGTTGTCGTATGCTGTTCCGCGTACGAGATACAGCTATCGGTAGCAAGCTGCACAACACCATTGTCTTCGTTCATTGACGCTTCTTCGTCGAGGGGTTGTCGTAGCGGCCTGTGTTGAACGCATGTGCCGAGTACATTGTATCGTTTTTGTTTTTTTTTTGGAGGGGGGGGGCGGGGTTTATTTCCTTGCTAGCTGGAGCGTTTGAGGGTTATTTTGAGGTCTTGTTAGCGCGAGCAAATTGAGTGTTGATGCTGTTTGCAAGCGGGGTAGAGTTTTCCCTGTAGGCGGACGCGCGCATGCTTACCCCCCCCCCCCCCTTACCCCCGCTCCCACCTATTTTCCCGCTATCGCTCACGCAATTGACGCTGTATCTTCCCGCCCTTCTGCCGCCGCGTTTTGGTGGATGGTGCCTTCGAACTATGTACCCGGATGGTAATTTTGTCTCTAGGCGCCGAAGCCGCCCAAGCCATCCACGTTGAGGCGGGCGTGGTCGCTTTCGCACAGGGCCGTCGGGTACAGTCTCGTCGTCTGGTCGATTCTCCAGGCAAGCCAATCGGGAGAGAACCGCGCGCGGGCGGGGGGTTCTCTATGGTGCTCTTCCGCCCTGCTTGGGTTTTGTCTTATTAGTAGATGCATGCTATGGTATACCTGGTATCACACAACGGGCGCACCTAGCTTTTCCGAGGGTTGGCCACTTGATTACTTGATTATAGTATAGGAGTTATTTACTGTTGTTGATAGTAAGTCGCCCAATGAAAGTGCATCCCGATGGACAATCTCACCGCCTAGGCATTGATTGTATAAGCCACACGCCGTACAAGGCATGTTCTATCGTGGCGCGCATCGGGGGTCGGGTCGGGTCGGGTCGGGTCGACCCCCACCGAATGCCCTTCTCACGAACCCTCCCATCGCCCCTCTCGGACTGCCTCGTTGCTCTTGGACTCCTTGGCGCCTGCTGTTGTTTGTTCTTACACCTTACACAGTGCTACTCGGGGTTCGGAGAGTTGACCTTGAAGGACGGGTGGCGGACGCTGTACACTGCCCTCGTGGTCGTGGTGGTGGTGGCGTTCGTACTCCTGCAGCTCATAGGCCTATGCAAGTCCAAGGTCATGCAGCACACCGGCGTTCGACAGCTCTCCGGACCGGTGCACGCACACACGGGCACGAGCCACTGATAACTGGGAGGGGGGGGGGGGTTACTCATGCCATGCATGGCCGTACTCGTATGACCATAGACCCTCGCGTCCCTACAATGCCGGGACGGGGCACGTCGGGTTTTCACCGACCAGGCAGACATTGCTTGCACCAAGCGCGAAGCGCCATGAGGTGTTGGTCTAGTCGTTTGAAGGGCGGAGGGGGCACAATATGACGGTCAGGCCTGCTGCTAAAATCAGTGGCGACTTGTTGCCAAGGGTATTACACCCTCGATCGACAGAGGAGGCACGTACTACTGGTCTGCCGTGCCGTCCCGCCGCGCCCTTGAATTGGATAAAGGATGTATGGGGCAATCACTCATCAAAGAAGTCTTGGGTTCGACGTCGGCAGGTGGGGGCTGGTGTGCTATGTGGACTGAGACAATCAAAGAAGTCTTGGGGTCGACGTACTGCCAGGGGCTGGCGTGCAATGTCGACGGAGACAATCAAATATGTCTCAGCCCTGAAGGAGGGAAGGGCTGGGCTTAGCGGAACCACGTGCGTTATGTACGTGTGTTTGTCATGGGAAGTGGGCGTGCGGTTCCTTCCCTCCCTCCTTCCTTCCTTCCCTTAAACCACTTGCGGCGTAGCCATATTGTATTTAATGCCGTGTCGATTTGTGGAGGCATCGCCTGGTCCATAGGGAATGCGGTCGCTCTGTTCGAAGCGTAAGCGTGTGACGGAGTAACTGCGGCGGCGGCGGCGGCGGCGGGGGGGAGGGTGAGAGCGAGGCGAGGAGATGGCACGGCTTTTTTCCGGGACTGCGACCGGCGACCCCATATGCTCTTTAGGTTATGGGAAAAAAAGCAGCCTCACCAACAAGTCGCCATGTGAAAATATTACCATATATATATATGTATTTTCCCGCAGGTTCTTTTGGTAGGGCTACTGCTGTGCTACTTATTATGTATGTGCGGGTTTTATTTGTAGGTGTGTCCCTTTTGGGATCACGGGCCCCGAATATGGTGTTGTGGGTCGGCTACCCATGCGATTGCTTAAGGACGGTGCGTTGTGGTGCGCGTGTACTATGTTGTATCGTCTAGGCGTAACCCTTAAAAAACCACGCGGAGCGTTTCGCGTGTAAATGCTTCGAGAATAAACAAGTAAGTGGCGTACAAAAGCGTAAGTCCCTGAGTTTTGGTTGGATAGAGAGAGAGCCCCCGCTTTATTGCCGAGCGTCAGAACGATGCTCGTTCAACCACCACCGACCGCCCAGACCCTTTTTTTTTTCTGGCGTGTGGAGGAGCTCGGCGTAATTTGTTTTTGGCGTGCGGAGCTTGGCATAGATGGTAGCGCGAGGGCTGTTTTTGTGTGTTTGTTGGATCCAAGCATGTTGGTTACCAGGGTGCGCAGTCTATGTAATAATGAATGATTTGTATTGGAAATAGTTTGTTGGGAAGGAGGGGGGGTCGGTTGGGAAGGTGGGGTCTATTTAGTGTAGCCAATTGGTCAAGGACGGGCGAAAGGCGCAGCCCCGGTATCCTTAGGTTGGTCCGGCGTTCAGAGTAGTAGTAGTCGTGTCGATCGTATGTCGACAAAAGAAAGCGATCAATTATCCCAGTCCTGTCATGCAGGCAGGGTCCCGTTGGAAGCGCTAAACCGTCCGCTGAGATAAAGCGGTTCGGAATAACTTATATAATGCCATAAGAATAGTCTTCCGTGGCTACTACGAGTACACCGCAGCAGCAGCAGAACGCGTAGGGGGTACATAACGTCAACAAGATACGTGGGTGGATACGAAGATACAAAGTACGCAGAGTGCTGCTTTCTGGTGGAAGGCATGTCGTCCTTGACTGTACATGAAAGGCAAAGCGTCGTCTGACCCAGGGGAGCCGTTTGGTGCTGCGCCATTCTTGACGCCGAAGTCGTGCTACGATTATTTTTGACTCCAGGAGGCATACCTGTATAGAGTCTAAAAATCTAGCCAGTGGTAGCATATTATTTCTACTCTGTTGTGTTAGTTATAAAATCCATAGCGACCGCGGTAGAAATGCTAATTGTCGAGTGGAATAAAGTTACCGATAATGGTAGAATATTTAGTTTGCACCTTTAGTCTAAGGATAGTATATACGTATAGGTTCTCCCTATAGAAAATTATTCTTGATTTGTTTCAGTCGTCCCTTTTACTTTCCAGCCCAACCGGTGGGAGGTTTCGGCCTTAACGACCCTCTGGACAATAATATCAGGTGCAGCCCAAAGCAACAACAGCAGTACGTATATATACATGTGGTTAGTTCTACAAAGAACAAGCTATCAAGGCTCTACGGAGTCTAGTGACCGGTTGCCTTTCTACTGGCCATGGGAGACACTTGCTGTCATCGTCCACAGGACAATAATGATGGGACTAATTCTCGATTGAAGGATCCTGTTTTTTTCTCCCGAAGGCTGCTTGCCACATCCTGTTTATACATCTGGCGTTGGTGGTGCTTGTCGTTCTAAGCGAGCGGTTGGAAGTAAGTATACATGCGAAATCAGCTACGATGCTGGTATGTTACATGTTTTGCTGCTGTTATGCTCCTACGTGGTATCATATTGGCTGTCTGTGGCGTTCGCGAGTCTTGGCCCGGAAGGTGGTCGTGAAGGGCATTTGACTTTGTTGTTTTCGCACAGGTTGTACCACTTTGGACCGAAATATATGAACTGCTTGGTCTTCATGTTAAGGTCTTAAACCGAAGTGGTATTGGGTTATCTATCGTGCTGATCAGTCGAGGATCATAACCTTTTATTTTGAAAAAAAAATACGACCTTATTGCGGTACAACAGACTTTCTCAGAAGTTCAACACCATAATAGCATCGTATGTATGTGTAGATGGCTGCTATCAAAAGTAGGCACGCACTCGTACAAACCACCTGCCTCTCACAGCTTTCATGTTTTGATGGTGTCCGTCGATCGAATTGCTGGCTCTACTATTAAAATCAGTCCTAGCATGCTGCTACTTTGTCTGCTGCTCTTGTTGCTGGAACGAGCAATGAAAGTGTACACGCAGATACTTGTTTTGATTTATGAGGCCCATGCATCACCGATATAATAATCCTTCTGTCTCCGAAATAATACTACTGTCGATACAGCACATGGTTTAGATCAAACTCCACAGTACATACCAAGTTTTTTCTTTCCACTAGACTTATACTTGTTGACATCGCAAGTTTGCAGCCCACCCTTGGTATCAGGCTCACAGCTACGTACGGTAAGTAGTGTGTTAACTCACTCACGCTAGACGTGCATCTTTCGGAAGATGGAGAGGCCACTACTCTCTACCGAGCAGGCACAATCATCACGTCCTTGAAAAAAAAACTGACTTAGTTTTGTTTCCGACGTGCAGTACTCGCTCGACGTACTGGTTGTTCAAACACATGACACGCGCGTCACATACCATCACGCCGAAGCTTGTCGAGTTCGTGCACACACTACTATATATGGTGAGCGTGGTCCATACCGGCCTGAGGTGCGTACATCAAAGCGCTCGTCTATTCTGCCATGCGTAGCTGGCCTTTGTTACTACTACTGCATGTAGCAAGCGAGTGGACAAGGAAAGGTGGAAGTTGCGGAAGGGGCTCCAAGTTTCCGAGTTGAATACGAATGAAAGGCTTGTTTCTCTGGGTTTAGCACGCCATTGCCCCCGCTACCTTATCTAGCGTGCCCTCTTCGGAATCCCTGCCTGAACCCACTGGAAGGGTAGAATATCGTCACGACATCCCCCCCAGCTGATTGGCGAAAGAAAAGCCAGCCACGCGATTACGGTGGACACTAGCTAGACAGTGATAATTCTGCGCCAACCAAAAAGATCGAGCGGGGGAAACCCGGCCTTCCTACCCTTCCAGAGAACATGCCCTTCGACACGCACATATGCCACAAAAAGCCATTCATTGTGTCGTGGCAAAAGGAACGCTCTCCTCACCACGCCTCACCACGAAGGAAAACCTTCCCCGACGCCTGCCACGCTCACCTTGTCGATATGTTTTTGTACTACACAAAATGAACGGTAATGTCAATCAAATAACTCCAAACTTGTCCAGCATTGTTGCACCTACATGCTGCTACGTGATACCAGCAGGGCATAGATTTTCCCTGTATGCGTGGTGTCTTCAATCAGAACGCCCAGTGGGAAGACCGCTCGGCCACGTCTGATACGTAGACATCGATTTCCGCTTTTCTACATCATTCTAAGGAGGGGCTTACTGAATACTACTACTGTAGGTTTTTCGTAGAACTACGCGAGGGGTGACAGAAACCTCACACTGTTTCCTAAGAGTTGTGCATTTATCGATATATGTGGTAGAGACACGGTACAAGGCACCCGAAACAAGCGTGGTGTGTATACTTTTTCCTGTGTCATAACTATTTATAGTTCGTATACTGTAGTAACTCCTGCATAGAATAAAGGCTTACTGCAATTCATGGTTTACCTGGGATACGGATAGGCAATGGATAGGGCTACAAAAGCAAAAGATCCCCTCGCAACGATGCCTTCCGTACCTGGCTGTATAAAACGCGAGCAGGCACTTGGCAGACGGGGAGACGGGGGGTGTTGTCATCCCCGTCTCGAGAGCTACGTGTGATATCTACTCAAGCGTTTAGCGTCCCTCGCTAGCTCCGCGTAGGTACCAACTATGCTGGCCCAAAATACTATGTCTGTGGAAACACGCTCTGGAAACACAAATACATTGCATATGAAATGGCGGTGATGACGTAATGTATCACGGTAGCTCGTAGGTCTCAAAGCGATGTGAGGCTTAACGGGGAACAACGGATGGAAATCGTGTTTGGTTTGACGGCCAAAGCGCACTGTCATGGAGTGACATACACGGCATACATACGTAGCTACAGATATGAAGAACCTTAACGGCTTGAAATTCGTTAGAATACGTCATATCACGTTCCTCATAGGAGTAATAGGCAGTACACGTCGTAGAATAGGAGAACCTCATTGTGTATAATTGAGTTCCCCATGAGACCACTGCTTTGGAATCCTACATCTTCTCCTGCTGCTTCTGCCCAGCGCTGAGACTAGAGCTGATAACGGAGCCGATGCGGTGTTGTCTAGAAGGATGGCACGGATCTGGTTGTCTTCTTCGGTGGCGCTTGGTGGGAGAGCGAACGGAAAAATCGCGAGGATTCGCAGAGGGAGTGACCACTAAACAAAACGATTCAAAAAGTTGTTTCAAAGAGCACTTGAAATTTGCTCCAATACTAATCGTGGAAAGTTGTTTCAAAATTGTATACGTATGTAGTCGAGATATAGTCGAGATTTTACTCGAGATAGAGAACCAAAGAGAAAACTTCTCGGAATTTTACCAAAACCTCGGTAGGCGAAAACCCGCCGCAGATGGGATACATCATATATTTCACAGCGTCGCCGTGAACTTAAAACGGTAGTTGCACTACTCGTACTCTTCGAGAAATAGCAACGTGGATGTACGGCTTCCTTCCGGCATCCTTTCCTTCTATTTCCACCAGCAGAAGTATTACACCGGCCCTGTCGCCGTACCCTACAGGCTTGTCAGCTCTTTCGTCGCGTCATGTGGTCATATATTACCACTTGTCGGTACTCCGGGGTGCGAATCTCCGTCCTGGTAGTGTTGTCGCCCGGAGACGCTTTAGGGTCTACGTTCACCACTTTTCGGTCACGCTTGTTTTTGAACAACAAGCCCGCCTCGCCGTCGGCGATCACCTGCGCAAGGGGGTGCAGCGGGAGTTCCAAAGGTGGTGAGAGGATACCCGATTTCGATGCTGGGGGTGTACTCATGTCATGCATAGACCCTCGCATCCCTACAATGTCGGGGTGGACCACGTCGGGTTTTCACTGACCAGGCAGGCATTGCTTGCATCAAGCGCGAAGCCTGGTGAGGTGTTCGCCGAGTCGCATGAAGGGTGAGCTGCATCCTCCTAAGAATCGCTTGTGAGGCGGGTTTTCTTGCGTATGGATGACAACGTCGAATTAGTTGGCTTGTTTTCTGGTGTGATTACTTCCAGAGACAGTAATGGGTATACTATGTAGCTGCCTCGTGGGCACCGTACCAAATACGGTCACACTACGTGATTCTATGGAGGGGGGGGTGTTTTCGCTTCCATATAGACTTTTTTATCTTGTGGTCGACGGGGAAATGTCACCGCCGTGTGATAAGCCAGAAATGAAAGTAGGGGGAAAATAAAGATTTGTATTCACTGTTTTTGTTTAGGAGCCGATCTGTCAAACCATGTCTTAATACTACCGAAGTCATGTTTCGGGTGAGATATTGAGCTCCTCAAGTGAGTCTGTAGTCGGCTATGTCTTGCTGGGCCCCTACCGTGGGATGAGTCTGTAGTCGGCTATGTCTTGCTGGGCCCAAGCTTCACAATTTTAAAAAACGACACAAACAGGAGAGGGCGAATTGAACTGCATGGATGGGCCATGTTGTACTGTTTCAGCCTGGAGTGTGGTGGTCCATGTCATATTTTCGTGCAAAATACTCTGAGAACTCACAGACGTGTCGGGTACGAGTATGAGATTATTACACGACCCACACAAATATCGGGGGGGAAATGTATGGATGTTTCACCGAATTGCCACACATATCGGGTGCGGTATAATACGTGGTACCCGTACCCATAGCCACACCCTGGCATTTCTACGAGGGAAAAGCCGTTACCGGCTATTTAGCTACCGTGGCACCCAAGTGCAAAGGCAGTGGCATAAACGTACCTGGAAGTTAGGGGTAGAGTTTGATGTGGACGTTTGCGTCTCCCAGTTGTAGTAGCTCAAATCCGTCGGCCTCGGCATGAGCTGCGTTTCGGCAGTGAAGCGCGGCGAGAGCAGCGATTCAGACAACAACCACCAGATACACGCTTTACCACAGCATTTTCCAATAGATATTTTGATCAACCACAAACCTGACCCTAACCGTGAAAACACGAACACCAATCAAGACCCAGACCGGCGTGAAACCGCTATAAAACGCACGACACGACTCCGCTGCGCCAGTAGCGCGTTCCGAACCAAACGTCTGAGCATGTTAATCTCTGGTCAGAAGCACTCTTGATCCACGCAAAAACGCGGGGATGTCAAGGAATCGCTGGCCACCAGTAAGCCCATACATTTTCGTCTATTTTCTATTAGCGATATACCAATTCTTAGTACCACCCATTTGGACTATTAAGCAAATTTCAACCATGGATTATATTCTCGGTCAGAATGCGACACCACTTAAAAACCTCTTAGTTTGGGCCAGGCTCGAATTCTCATGTGTCAGGCAGGGTGATGCCCTACTCTGATTTCAGTATAAATGGCCACAATATGTTCTTGTTTTCGTCCAAACCAAAAGCGTGAAATTGTTGAAACCCAAAATTCTTAATCCTTCTAGTAGTGCACTGTACATTAATTCCAAGTGTTTTACTTTGTCCCCACTACGGCAGTAGAGTCAGCTCTAAAGGTGCCTAAACGTGCCTAAATGTGTCTAAAGGTCCTCAAACGTACCTAAACGTGCCTAAACGTGCCTAAACGTGCCTAAGCGTGCCTAAGCGTGCCTAAACGTGCTTGAACGTGCCTAAACGTGCCTAAACATGCCTAAACGTGCCTGAACGTGCCTGAACGTGCCTGAACGTGCCTTAACGTGCCATAAAGGTGCCTAAAAGTGCCTAAACGTGCTTAAACGTGCCTAAACGTGCCTAAACGTGCCTAAACGTGCCTAAACGTGCCTAAACGTGCTTAAACGTGCTTAAACACACGGAAGGGTACCTAAATGTGCCTAAATGGCTGTCGCGTACTGTATGTATCAGCGCGGCCCCACCTTTTTCCGGCGCTCGAAATACGGTTCGAAGTTCGCAGACCTCAATCGATGCGCGTAGTCGATGTAGCCGCTGACCTCCTGCCCCTTGCTGTTCACGTCTCGCACAAAAATTATAGAGGTGAGCTTTCCGTTGCGCACCAGCTCTTCCCGGTTGCCGAGGGCGAGCAGGAACGGAGACATGCTCAAATCCTTCGTGCCGCCAATCAAGTGGACGGTCGAGGGAGACAGAGAGAGAGAGAGAGAGACAGAGAGACAGACAGACAGACAGAGAGAAAGGAAAAGAGAGAGGGAGAGAAAGTGTGTGTGTGAAGGAGAAATATCACAGGTAAAAAACGATGGGCTTTAAGCTAAGATGTGGGTAAACCAGAACAAGAGGTGGTCCCTCGACTATATAGACTCGATCTGTTCAGAGGGGCGACCAAGGAGCGAGAGGTCAATAGTGAGTGCAGGTCATGGAGGACATTGTGAGTGGTCGGGTGTTGCCGGTACACCGGTCAATAGCTCATACGGTTCGTGGGCTGAGAATGTCACCATTGCTCGTGATAGATGAACGGAAAAAATTGAGAGTGACGTTGGACCTGACAGTAGGACAAGGAGTAAACTCAGACACAGATTTCGAAAAAGCGCCTGTGTGTGAGTTGGGGAGTGTTATAGTCCGGTTCATTTTCTTTTGGCGTTGCCGATCCCAGGGTAACCTGCCACGGCCGAGTCGGAATGTCGGCTCACAGTGTGAAGGACAGCGCACGGCGTCTCTACCCCTATACGCATATAGCCATCCTCATACGGAATACTTTCCTGTTTACTTCTCAAATCGGCGACGTTGCCGGGCCAACGAACGGCCGTCTACCTGCTATTTTTGCCGTCAAACTGTTGCTATGGAGCTCATCCAAAAACAAAGGGTCGTGTGCACTGGGGACGAGAGTTATGTCTATCCTTACGCCATGCGCGGCCTATATCCTTCGCAAGGACCGCGGGATGATGCCGTTGCTCCACGGTGCGTGAAAGGAGCGTGCAACGAGGTGGGAGCGTGTGGCACGAACGACGAACAGATTGTGCCGCAGATTCAGACGGTGTGCTGTGCAATCTGGAGTGCCAGCTACGGCGGTGGTGACTACTGATCGTCCGGTTCGTTCCAGAGTCGAATGCGATATGCAGATTTCGAGAAAATTCCAATTATCTAATTGAGTGGCTTTCTGTCCTCATGTGTGCCAGCTCTTGCCTATGGCGAAGGTCGCTGGTTGAAAGGGCATGAGGGGGGTTTATGCGCAGAAACGGGGCAACCTTACGAGTCGATTATATATACTAATACCGTACATAAAGAGCTCGTGAACTTCAAGACATTATTTTTACCGGGGTAAACTGCTCAATCAACGCTAGCTGAAATGCAAGTGCACCCATGACCCATGACACCGACCAACACGAGCCCCCACATAAAAACGAAAGCTGCAAGCGCGAGAGCTGCAGCTACTTCCATCGTTCTTAAAGAAAGCGCCTTAGACTCAAATGGAGGGGTCAGATGAGAGGCAAGGGATGCCCAATTTGAGGACCGTGCAAAACTTTCGCCCAGTCTCACCTTCCCAGAACTGGACAGCTGCTTGGGCGCATTGGTCTTATGAGTGCTTCGCTCCCGCAGGGACTTTTTTCGGGCCTCAAATTCCTCCCTGAGGCGTCACACACCATTTAGAGACGAGAACATCCGCCGGCAGGGCGGTGGAACGGAGAGTAGCGTCAAGTGCGGTACGAGTCATGGTTTGAACCGCAAGGATTGTGGCATGAGGGCATGATGAGGCAAGTACCGAACGTCACTCGGGGCATGATATGAGGGCATGCTGAGGGCGTGATAAGGCCACTATTAATAGTGTAGTGTGCTGCAGAGTGTACTGTAGTGTAGTGACTCGTGCTATTACGGGAGGCCATAGTAAAACCTAGTAAATAGGACCTATGATACTCACAAAAACCTACCTGGTATATATATATATATATATATTTACCCGTTTTTACTAACAACATTTGGTCCTATTAACTATTGTTCTCCGTAATATTAACAGTAATGTCGGTTCCTCACTTGACGAGGTTACAAGAACTGCTTTTGAGAAAAAAAATACAAGCTACAACATGCGAGGTTTCGGGCAAGATGCATCTACACAACCAATTAATTTGACGCGAGTTGACGAGGGAAGAAAGGGCTGAGTATTTCTCGATAAAAGAACGCAAGGCAGGGCGCGTGTGATACCGTTGTGAGAAGGGGGGACGAAAGTCTGCTATGTGACCCCGGATCTGATGTATTACGGCTCTATTAATAGGAGGGAGCAGGGGCAAGAAGGGCGAAGATACTATGTATAACAAAAGGGAGGAAAAAACAACACAGCAAAATATCCAACTTGTTTCTCTTATAATACCTGTCGTTGTGGTAGGAGCTTTTATTTAGTACTGGTAGTGGTTTCGGTCCTGGGCACGACGCGCGCTATGATAGCAATCAGGCTAGCATGTGCAGCGCATCAAAGCGCACTCCTTTGGCCCGTTTAGGCACAGTCAGGCCCCTTAAAGGGGGACTGCACTCCCCGTCTAACTTCACATATTGTTTTACCTTGGAATTAAAGTCAGATTCAGGTTTCTGTACAGTGCACTATACTATACTACCATTCTGTCCCTAAATATAAGCAACTTTTTAACATTAATATTCAATACAAACGGTGCTTGTATTTCGTGACAGAGTGGTACACAGTAAAAAGGGTAACCTCTTTAAGGCACCTTATAAGGACCGGATTACCGTTTTCGGGAAAACTGAGCTGACATCACAGCAGTAAGTAGACTTTGATATATGTTTGTTCTACTGAACGGGTTAAGGGCCCGTTTTAACGAAGAAAAAAAAAATCAATTTGGAAAAAAAAATCAAATTCGCTTTTCAATGGTCAACACACGCACCAGCACCAAATATTAGGCTCTTCGGGTATAATCTTGGGTGGTGGTGCGGATTTTATTTTTTCCAAATTGAATTTATTTTTTCTTCGTTAAAACGGGCCCTAACCTATCCTACGTATTTGGGGGCAAACTACTTGGAATTAGCTTGGGATAAGTTTTGCAGTTCTGAAAGGGTTAAAAACATGTTTTTTCTGCTCATGACGAGGAGCAGCCACCTTCCGTTCCGACACACATCTTAGAAACATCCAAAATCGCCCCTTCGGGATGCCTATACAGAGCGGGTACCCCGATTTAAGAGACAACGCCCAAGATAAGAGCATAAGAGCATTCGGGATTTCAAGAGCGGTCAACTCGGCATGTAATGTCCCGCCTATGCTACAAGCTATATATTTCCCACGACAGATAAGAGCAATGTGTAGGTAAGAGCGCTTGTTTCGGCTTGTCACGGGGCGCTGCTCTTGAATCGGGGTACCCACTCTATACTGTATATAGACTGTAGACTGTTTTCTTGTTGCATCGCCTTCGTTGCCCTGGGTGTACTTGTATAGCGATAGGCTATCTATCCATCGGCTATGTCCTTAACACAGCAGCTCTGCCGCTCACTGTGCCGCTACTACTGTTGCTAGCAGTGACTTACTTGTGCGGAACGTTGACTAGGTAAGCATAGGCTACCCAGCCTACGCTTAACAGATACGCCTCGAAGTATCTACCACGAACAGCCCACCTTTGAAGGGTGTCCCCTGACCCGCGGTAGCCAAGCTCGACCAACTGCCGCGCAAGGTCCTCGTCTTGAAGGTAATACATATCCGTCTCAGTCACCTGCCGATGCGTGCGTCCGTCCATACAAAAATACCGGTACACATAAAAGATAACACATGACAGGGGTGGGAGATACCGACGTCAGTGTTGGGCATCGCATCGAATTTTTGGATATATATATCGAAATATCGAAGTGCGATGCAGGTATGTTTTATTGCATCGGACGTGTTTTTTCCCTCCATCTCCTCAGGGGGCATTCCCGTGTCTTGCACGAGGTATGCTGATCTCACACAACGGGTGTTTCACTGTCGTGGTTTCGTGCCAGTAGTGATACTCGAGCTGTAGGAACGTACATCACTCTCAAATTACTTTTTCGTGGCATTCCACGACATTTTGCAAGACATGCCGCGGAACGACTGGCACGACAAGGCAAACGCCACGGCAAATCCTCGCGGAATGTCACGGTAAGGCCCACGGTAACCACGGCACGCCATGTCATGCTAAGACCCACGCCAATACCCGCGGCATGTACCACGGCAAAACGCCCGCGGCAAGCACCACGATAACAAACCGCTGTAAGTCCCCGAGATATTTACCGTGGCAAGGCCCTCGGAAAGATCCACGGAACGGTCCGCGGAAACACCCGCGGAACTACCTGCGCAAAGACCCACGGCAAGGCCCAATGGGAATAGGGTGCCACGTGGGCCTCCGGCGGGTCCAGTGGAGGGCTGATTGTATTTCCCCACCTTGTGGGTGAGAGCAGGGTGCCAAATGGGATGGGCCCAGTTCGGGGTCAAAGTATCAAATAGGAACAGGGTGCCAGGTGGGGTCGTGCCGTAGGCATTGCCGCGGGTCTTGTCGTGGGCATTTCCGCGGTAATTTGCCGCGGGTGTTGCCGCGGGACTTGCCGCGGGTCTTTGTTGTGACGCTTGTCGTGGCTCTCGTCGTGGCTCTTCTCGTGGCTCTTGTGGTGACTCTTCTCGTGGCTCTTGCCGCGTGTCTTGTCGCGGGTCTTACCGTGGACATTGCCATGGATCTTGTCGTGGAGTTTACCGTGGGGTTTGCCGCGGAGCTTGCCGTGGGATGCCATGGCGAGTCCCACGGGCAATATCCGCGGGCACAACCGTGGCATGTTCCTCGGCAGACGGTAACCCGTAAACCTTGCCGCGGAATGCCGTGGTATGCCGCGGGCACTGCCGCCGGTACTGCCACAAAAAAGCCAAATAATGTGCATCCGTGGTATTATTGTACGAGTAGGAGTGGAGTAAAGAAGGAACCACTTATCAGGTAACCACGCATTGCGACCGGTGTGTTTTCGTCCAGGCACGGTCATCGCTCGAAATGTACGTTCGGATACAGACATAGTTCAGCAGTATGGACTGTCTACGACATCGTACGTAGCAATGCCTTATTTACAAAGTAGTACTACTACGGTATGCGCTGTATGTGTCGCGTAATATTGATGAGCCGCCTTTACCGCAATTCTGAATTATTGATTATCTAGGATAAAGTATAGAAACCGGGGAATAGGTTTTGGCCCGCGTGTGGTTCCAGTGTTATGAGAAGGAATACTTCGGAACTGCGATCGCTCAGACAGCAGTACCAACCTTGTAGCTACTCGTACGAAGGAGCGAAATGAAGGAAGGAACCACTTATCAGGTAACCGTACATTCCGACCGGTGTTTTCGCCCAGGCACGGTCATCGCTCGAAATGGTGTATGTTCGGATACAGACATAGTACGACATAGTACAGCAGTACGAATTGTCTACGACACCGTACATAGCAATGCCTTCTTTACAGAGCAGAACTACTACTATTGTATGCGCTGTATGTGTTGCGTAGTATTGTAGCTCCAGGCGTCCGTCTGCTGCGATCGCTCAGACAGCAGCGCCAACCTTGTACTCGTAGCGATTAATAGTAGCTCAAGGCAGCTCCTATGTAGCTCCCACTGGCAGGGGGCAGCTGCCAACTGCTGTATATGCAAGCCTATGGAGTGCTCAACGAGACCTGCGCGTTCGACAGTCCAGTCCACTTCTTGTATGATGCGTAGGATGATACGTACATACGGTACCTGGTACAGTTTAGTCGTACAAGTACACTGCTGTACTCGTACTGCCATCCCGTCTGCCCGACCGACGTGTTTCTCGCATTCATTAGCTCAATACATCAATACAGACGCAGAAGCCCTAAAATCACGGCAGCCTCCAACAACCCGAGCAAACTCGAGTACTACTACTACTACTGTCTGTACAGACGCAGATATTAGCCCTACGTATATATATACTCGTACGTAGCCTTGCCTGCGAATCGAGGTAGTCTTCGTAGGTTTCGTACTGCTCCACCGTGTCCATGACGTGCAAGTCCTCGGCAGAGGCCTTGTCCTTTCCCGACATGATGGCTGATGGTGCTCGGCAGCACACACTCTCTACGTGCCACGCGAGACGCAGGTGGTCACCACCTAATCACAGTAAGTAGCAGTATGCTTGTCGGCAAGGTATACGTGTGGCTGGTTGCTTTGCCGTCTATTATAGCATGCGCTCAACTGTGCATATCGTAGATGTGTTGAAGTTGCGAGGTAGGGAAGGTGGAATTTTGTCGATGTCATGACTCAGGCAGACGCAAACCGCCGTTTCATGTGGAACGAAGATTGGAACCACACCACCAGAAGTGTTGGGACAACAACAACAAACAAGTTGAGGATGTTCTTCCAGTATTTTCCCAGGATTTTTTTTGTATGTGTGCTTTCGATCTTGTTTTCCGTTATAAAACAGACCAAACTCACCGTACACTAAAAGTAGTAGCAGTACGAGTAAGACTGTTGCTTACCTTGCTGTGGAGCGATAACACGCACATCAGTAGTACAGTAGTACGAGCATGCACACTCAGTCTGGGCAGGAAGTATCGATGCGAGAGATATCGCTTGTATTACTAAAGCAGTGTATATGATGGCTCAAGAAGGGCAGCCACGACTGCTGTGGGCGCCCGGTTGGGTCCGGGGTTCAAGACGACCCCTACGTCCAGCAGTATCACAGTAGTAGTATGCCGCTTGATGTGTACATTTGGAACACCGGGTACACGGCAGCGGCAGAGCAACAGACAGCACGTCCGTAATAAACAGCACCACCATCATCATCATCATCATCAATCATCATCAGTGGAGAGGACACACACACGTTGTTGGCGCCAGCCGCGTTGTGGTGCTATGATATCGAATACGACATCACATTGAACGCGCAAAACGGCCGACGATGTAATAACCTGCATCACCATCATCATCAGCATCATCATCTATCTGACATCATCACCACCACTCACTCTCTCTTTGGGCCACCGTATCACAACAGCACAATACGATGATGGATAATAATAAGTTTGCACTGTGATGCACGCCTATTGTACGTACAACAAAAAGCAGTAAGTAGTCGTATTTCGCCATGCGCATATAGCCCGCAGTATTTCCCAACGGTCGATAACAGTTTTTCAACGGTCGATAACAGTTCAGAATAGTATCTGTACCGACCGTTTTATCTTGTTTGTAATGAGACGCGCACGAACATCTTTCGTAGTGATTTGTCATTAATATCTTACCATTATTACCCACATCGTGCCGCGTAGTATTCAACGCACCACTTACCTTATACGCGTACATGGAATTAGTGTGGGGACATTTTATTTTGAAATTAGTGTGGATATTTTGACTTCTAGGTGTTAGGCCCCGGGCTCCGCCGATCGCACTAGAATTTTCTAAGAAAATTCCAAATCGCACTAAAAAAAGTGCACGCAAAAATTGTCTTGATAATGGGCGTCACTTGTTTTTAGCGGAATTTTAAAGCCGCGGTGGATTACTTAAGAGTAAACTCTTAGGAAAATATCTGACCATTACCCACATCGTGCCGCGTAGTATTCGACGCACTACTTACCTTNAAGGTAAGTAGTGCGTCGAATACTACGCGGCACGATGTGGGTAATGGTCAGATATTTTCCTAAGAGTACTTCAGCCTTTCCTTCCCTCGTCGACTCGCATCGAATTGTCAATGGTCGATAACAGTTCAGAATAGTATCTGTACCGACCGTTTTATCTTGTTTGTAATGAGACGCGCACGAACATCTTTCGTACTGATTTGTCATAAATATCTTACATTATTACCCACATACATCGTGCCGCGTAGTATTCAACGCACCACTTACCTTATACGCGTACATGAAATTAGTGTGGGGACATGTTATCTTGAAATTAGTGTGGATATTTTGACTTCTAGGTGTTAGGCCCCGGGCTCCGCCGATCGCACTGGAATTTTCTAAGAAATTTCCAAATCGCACTAAAAAAAGTGCACGCAAAAATTGTCTTGATAATGGGCGTCACTTTTTTTTAGCGGAATTTTAAAGCCGCGGTGGATTACTTAAGAGTAAACTCTTAGGAAAATATCTGACCATTACCCACATCGTGCCGCGTAGTATTCGACGCACTACTTACCTTATACGCCTACAGTAGGCTCCGCCCCCACTTCGTCTCTTCGTGCCCTATGTATATAGTATTGGTCCACCAACAAGAAACAAGTAATCTGAGCAAGCCTTAGAACGCCATTCTTAAACAACCTTGGTAGGTTTTAGTTAGCGCTCGCACTAAAAAAACAAAAACACCTCTTGACCGAAGCAGCACAAAGTGCAGTACATAATTTATATTCTTGCCAGGACCTCGTAAGCTTGACCACCGCCAACAACCGCCAACAAACGGTTTCAAGTAGTCTAGCGGGCGCATTCATTTGCAAGCTCCGCTCCTTGTTTATTCGGAGGGGTGGTGCTGCTGCTATCATACCTTGCTCACATCGAATGCTAACAAGCACACCAGTACGAGTACATACATCAAGTTTGCGACATCCACCCAGCATACATACCCAGATTGCGTACTTTGGACCAGAGATGTATGTATGTATGCCTTAATCGGTGCATCTTGTACCTGGTACTACATATATTTGTCCCACCTAAAATAATAAGGGCATTTTTTATTCCCGATCCCGTCACAAGGCCAGCAAACAGACCAAAATGGCCTTTCAAATGGGCAGATTCAAATTCCTTGGTTAATTATACGACCCCCCTGAAAACATGCTGGGCTACTTCTTGGGAACATTTCAGTGCACATACTGTTCCTTTCTTTTACCAGTATTATTTAGTAGGCAGCCACCGGGCGAAAACGTGTGCCTGTTTGTGATAGCTACGACGCGAGTAAAGCTACTTCCGACATTCATCGAAGGGGAACAGGAAGTAAGTGCTGACACCATCGCGCGATACAAACAAACACCAGGACCAGTGCCAGTACCAGAACCAGCACTCGTGCCAGTGCCAGTGCCAGTACCAGTACCAGTGCCAGTACCAGTACGGTGGCGGTAGTAGAGAGGGGGGGGGGGGGGGCTTGCTATGAGAACCCGGATCTAAAATACGACGAAAAAAGGGCAAGTGGTTACGACATACTGTAGATAGAGCCGGGTCCGAAAACGGATGAAAAATCGAACAAAACAAACTTGTGGCCACAAGCTATCTTATCATACAAGAGACAGAGATCACAAATAGAAAAAAAAGCTTACCACTGATACATCAGTGGTATACTACTGCTGTATGTACGAGCAACCTATACTAGCACAGACCGACCATCAACAGCCTTCGTAGCTGGCAGAGCAACACACAAAAAAATCGCTCTACGTAGCAAAAATGTTAGCTGGCAACGGAAAGCCCGTGGCGCACTCACCCGCTATCGCTACACACCTGATATGATATACGGCACCGCGTACCCACCGTTGCTTCCCTGCCTCAAGAACACCACACGGTATACCCGGTATGTGATACCAGGGCGTCGAACCCCGAGGGCCTTGCAGACAGGACCGAACCAAAACCAGCCACCAAAGGTGTAAACAAACAAACAAAACACCAACCATGGTCGGTATAAAACCAACCATGGTCGGTATAAAAGAAAAAACAGCAACAAAACATCAGCAGCAACGTTTGATCAATGGAAAGGAGACGAACGCCTCCCCCCCTCCTCAAACGCCTCCTGCGCCCCCTCTCCCGCCCAGTTCCAAGGGATAGCGATCTCTCCATCCTCCGTCACCCCGTCGAACACACCCAGCCTCGTCCCCACGACCCTCACGCAGTGCCCCCGCAGCCGTCGCCGGGCGGCAACGACGTCGGGCTCCATCCCCTCGACGTCGCTCTCGCCGAGCCTAGTGAGAGCCTCGCATGCGACGGCCATCTGAGCGAAGCTGACGGCGCGAGCGCGGTCGATGTTGTCGAGGCCGAGGCTCCGGCGGCAGCGGTCAGCGGTGGCGGCCGCTTTGGCGGCTAGTCGGGCGGACTCGGCGGCTACGGCGGAGGAGCTGGCGAAGTCGCGCCCGAGGCAGACCTTGAGGGTCCCGAGAGGCATGCTCGAGCCGATCTGGTGGAACGGAAGCAAGGAAGGGGCAATGCATCCGTTCAACTAAACGACGAAAACACGAACTATGAAGAGTGTCTGCGGTCTAGTCTACCAGAGTATGGTCTATACATAGAATACGATTCCATGTAAGAGGCAAAGGCAACACAGTCAACATCCAGGACCAACCTAGAAAGCGAGGACAGGCCACGGCCACGGCTTCGATCATAATTAAGGGGAGCGAGGTGGGGGGGGGTGTACTCATTAGCCGCATGCCATGGCAGGGGCGTAGTCGTATGACCGAACACCCTCGCATCATAACAATGTCGGGACGGAGTAGGTCGGGTTTTTATCGACAAGGCAGACATTGCCTGCACCAAGCACGAAACGCCGTGAGTTGTTGGGCGGGTTCCATGAAGGTTGAGCTGCATCCTATATACCATAAATAAGAACCACTAGTGAGGCAGACTTTCTTGTATGTGGCTAACAGCGTCGAATAAATGGAGTTGTGTCTGGTGTAGCCACTTCCAGAGACAGACGGAGGGTGTACACATGTACATTACGTACGGAATAGGGTTTTACGCCTTACCTGAATGGTACCATCCTCGAGAACCTTGGACACACGAGCGAAGCCCTCTTCGACTCTGCACTCCAAGACAGACCAATCGCCTTCCAACAAGTCGGTCGACGACGCACCCTCCACCACCTCAGCCCCCGCCACGCAAATGCCTCCCAAAAAATCGAAATACCTTCGAGAGCAAAGACAAGATAAGAAAAAAATAGGAAATTAAAGGAAAACGTAATGAATACACCGACAAAGAGCAGAAAACAAAGGGGAAAAAAGCAAACAAGCAAAAAAACAAAGGAAAATAAAATATGACAATCTGCATTAAATAAAAAAGACCATGCGTGCGTGGCGATGAGGCAATGTGGTTGCACAAAGTAACCCGACACGGACACCCATACGGGGTTTCCATACAGTTTGCTAAAAAGGCATGCACTTCACGGGGCAAGGGGAGGAGCAGAAGGTTCTTGGCGCGAAAACAAAAGTCAGCCTACCTGCTCTTGGAGCACGACAGGCCCCTCGAGAGGCGGGCTCCCCGTAAAATGCTGGACGCTTCTTTCTCTCGTGCAAGCACCTCAAGCGCTCGTTCTTCGACGCTAGACAGGAGGGCAGGTGTAACGCTTTGCAACACCGATATCCACTCCAGCGGCACATCTGCCGGACACAGTCGGATCTCCCCTGAAAGGAGGAGGGGTGCGAGCGCATCATAGGCATCAAAGGTATCACATATGGGCATCAAAGGTATCACATATAGGTATCACAGGTATCACATACAGGTATCAAAGGTATCAAAGGTATCATAGGTATCATTGGTAGCATAGGGACACACGTCGGTAGGTAGCGAAGAGAACGGTTGTTAATGCTAACGGTAAAGCTGATACTAGCTGTAGTATAGGTGAGGGTAGAACGGGAAACGAGCGAATACTTAGGGTAAAATGGAATCGTCTCACGAAACGTTTGGTGCATGAGCAAATGTACAAAGACACACTAACCCTTGCCTGTTGTATTAATGGCCTCAATAAGTATAGTTAGCAGTGTCGATGGCATGGCCGACACACCCTACATATGTACTACCGTAGATATTGTTACCCTGTACAGCACCCTGCCTAGTGGTAGTACCGCCTCCATTGACACCATTTTTTTTATCTGGTACCCGCTATACCCTTGTATATATCGAAAACATTGAAAAAACATTGAAAAACGACAGCTGTGAGATCGAAGATTTCGTCGAAACTCGTCTTTGCGAGCTGCGTGGGATACTTCGATCGCGCGAACTACGGGGTTTAAGGGAAATAAAATCTGACAGCTGTGGAACTCAAGGGAGGTCAAATATACACGGTATACTCCCTGAATGTACCCTGGTATATACACCGCATACCTTGTACGACAGTAGCGCACACGCTAGCAGGTATTACATTGTACCAGGTACTCAGGAGTGATGGATCGCATCGTGGTGGCATTTCTGCGCGGACCTTAGTTTATTCGATGCCCTGCCCCTAATTTACGCGAAGCTCTTAGTTAATCCCGGTATAAAAGAAGCCTACGTACTCGTAACTAACATCAGCCTTCGACGTACATCAACTAACTGAGGGTTTATTTCCGGTTCGCTCGCAATGAAAGCGATACCAGATCGTGGTTACTGCTGTACTATAGTCCAGGGTCAACTGGAGAACACAAGGATAACATCTAATGCTTACCCAATGAACGACGCGAGTCGACGAGGGAAGAAAGGGCTGCAATCTTCTCTCGCGATAAAAATGCAAGGCAGGAACCGCAGTGGGGAGTGGGGAGAAGAGCCCACTACGTACAGTAGTGGGTACTCCGACTTAAGAGAGGGTACCCTATATAAGAGAATAGTGCCGTGAAGAGAGGCCACATAGGCTGGACCCGCCTACACTATATAGTGTTTAAGAGGGCACGCTACTTAGGTAAGAGGGGTGCTTTCGGCATGTGCCACACCTCTCTTTTAAGCCGGGGTGCCTACTGTATGTGATCCCGGACCTGAGGTACGACTAGGAGGGAGATAAGAACAGAAGGGCGAACAGGAACAAATGGGATGGAAAAAAACACATCAACAAAACAAAACAAAAAGTTTACGCGAGGTCCTTACAGCAGTGCTCGTACATTAGTATCAATAGTACCTTTGTGCAGCTCTGAAGGGTCTTTTCGGAATACCACTTCCATTCCACGGAAGTCGGGCACGCGGAACACATGTCGATGGGCGTCGCACGTCTCCAGGAGGGCGTTTAGCGCCACGTAGAGGTTCGATTTGCTCCACCCGCACCTGTTTTGAACAGCACAAACCGTAACATTAAAAAGGCTGCGCTCAGAGCTTTGCGACCCAAGGCCGAAATATCAGGCGCCCCGCCCGGCGCCGTGTGATTTTCACAGTTGCACTGCAGCTGCTGGGCTTTAGTACTGCTGTAGCTCAACAGCACACACACACAGTACACACAGCGGCTGGAGTCGACTATTAATAGCATCATATCAGACGCGTGCTACGGTAGAGGTAGCACTTTTTGGCTGAATCGTTTTCTGAACGATCGGGCTCCTTAACCCAAATTCGTCGTTTTTTTCATTTCTGTGACGAATAATGTTTCAGAACACACTTCGGTCATGAGATTTCTAATACGGCAGCATTTTTATTTTCCCCCAAAAACATTTTTTCGGTGAGGTATGACGCTCCTTAAGTGAGGAGCTCAGAAAAACATGGTGCACCTCTATCGTAGCATGTGTCATCATGCGGCGTATCAAGTCAGAGCGCGCTGCGCTCTTACCAGCCTTGCATAACATCCGTGATAACATGATACCGTACACTAACTTGTAATCAAGATGATACGGTTATTTGACAACACAGCCCCTTGGGCGAAGTCATGTCTTAAGGCAGTTTTCCCGGCTCGACAACAGGGAAGGTGCAGACGCTAATAACGCTACGAATAATGCCGAACATTGAGTCTAATAAAACATATCGTCGACCTTTTTCCAAAGCCACCCTTTTCGTTTGAGTGTGCCATTACCCATTACCCACTTGCTACTTGCCACCTCCTATGAAGGAAAACATCCGCTCAGAAATTCTTCCCACGGGTTGGGCTATCAAAATCATCTTATTATTTTGGTTACAGTATGAGGCAGCATCATACCCAGTAGGCGTAGGAGATATCCTTGTATATAGCTCGGGTACACCCCCCTACATGAGCAGTTGCTTCGTGCGACCGATAGTTGTACTGTAACTGTGCTACTACTGTAGTCACTTTTTTTCGACACTTCTTGCCCTTTAAGGCACGGTTTAAGGCGCATGATTTCAGGTTTAACGCATGGTTTAAGGCATGACTTAAGGCATGGTTTCAGGCATGGTTTAAGTGATGGCTTAAGGCATGGCTTAAGGTATGGCCTAAGGCATGGCCTAAGGCATGGCCTAAGGCATGGCCTAAGGCATGGCCTAAGGCATGGCCTAAGGCATGGCCTAAGGCATGGCCTAAGGCATGGCCTAAGGCATGGCCTAAGGCATGGCCTAAGGCATGGCCTAAGGCATGGCCTAAGGCATGGCCTAAGGCATGGCCTAAGGCATGGCCTAAGGCATGGCCTAAGGCATGGCCTAAGGCATGGCCTAAGGCATGGCCTAAGGCATGGCCTAAGGCATGGCCTAAGGCATGGCCTAAGGCATGGCCTAAGGCATGGCCTAAGGCATGGCCTAAGGCATGGCCTAAGGCATGGCTTCATGCATAGTTTTAGGTTTAATACATGGTTTAATACATGGTTTAAGGTATAACGAATGGTTCAAGGCATGGTTTAAGGCATGACTTAAGGCATGGTTTAAGTCATGGTTCAAGGCATTGCTTAATGCATGGTTTAAGGCATGGTTTAAGAAACGTTTTAAGGCATGGTTTAAGAAACGGTTCAAGGCGTGCCTTCAAGGGCCCAAAGGGGTTTGTTAAGGCGTGTGCTATTAATACCTGCTACTGCTTTTGTCTGTTACTATATTTTATGCGAGTACGAAGGCATTACATGCGAGTCGACGAGGGAAGAAAGTGCTGGACGCTTCTCGCGATAAGAATGCAAACGCGCGTATTTATCGTATTAATAGTAGAGTGGGGGGAGAAGAGCCTACTACAGTAGTATGGGCGTACTTCACTGTCATGCATGGCCGTAGTCGAATGACCATAGACCCTCGCATCCCTACAATGAGTACGGGAGGGGGGGGGGGGGGGTGTACTCATGTTGTGCACGGCCGTAGTCATAGGACCATAGACCCTCGCATCCCCTACAATGCCGGGACGAAGCGCGTTGGTTTTCACCAACGCAGCAGACATTGCTTGCACCAAGCGCGAAACGCCGTGAGGTATTGGCGAGTCGCATGGAGGGTGAGCTGCATCCTGCTAAGAACCGCCTCTGAGGCGGACTGCATATGGAAACGACAGCTTCAATAGTTAATTTAATTTCTGTTTGTGCCAATTCGCGGAGAACAGCAATGGGTTTTACATGTAATGGCCTCGCGGACGGCCTTACCATATTAACACTACGTGATACGACCATTCCCCTTGTGCGGCAAAGGTCTCCACCCGCACAAATGATCTACTCGACCGGCCAGCTTGGTGACCGCCAAAAAAAAATAACAAAAAACACGGACCCCTGGTTGTCTAGCTCACGCAGCGAGTGGCGTGTTTTTACAGCGTCGTTGCCAAAACGCGACGCCAACCCAAACCATAAATATATGATATATTTATGGGGGGGCAGGGGAGAAGAGCCTACTACAGCATAATGGCAGGGGGGGGGGGGGTGAGGAGGGAGAGGAGCCTGCTATGTGACCTTGGATCTGAGTTTACGAGTATAAATAGGGAGCGAGCAGGAGAAAGAAGGACGAAGATAATCGATGGGATGCAACAAAAATAAGAGGAAAAATAAGGTACCTGTGGTACCCCAGGTGTGTGCTATTGTGCCACTCTTGAGCTGTATACACTGCTGCAGTCACTCGTAAGTAGTCTACATAAGCATGTGCCTGGTACCTGGTAGGATTCCAACCGTTATATATGCGTTGCGATTAGATACTCGTAGACTAGACTTGGTTGCTGTGCTACTACTACAAGTGTAGTACCAAGTGCCAGGTAAATAAAAAGTTCAGCGCGGGCAACTGGACATCCCCAACTTGCTTGCAAGCTGAAATACACGAATATATGCCTACTGCGTACAGATAGTAGTATAAATAGTAGACCTTTATGTAGTCTTTTGCGCCTTCACCTGTGAGGTGCATCCCATCTGATACTGGCTACTGACTGAACATGCACTGCTGCTGTGCATGGTAAATCTTAAAAAGCGAACTTGAGTTGAGTGAGTGTGGGTGTATGCATAGTGCTTGCTGTGCATGAACACACACATATTATACATGCTGAACGAAAAGCTGCCGGTCGCTACCCACGAGCATCGTGCCATACTGCCTACGAGTATAGACTGGGGCTTTAGACCACGACTGGTACTGGAATAATACTGGTCTGGTGCAATACTGGCGTGATACTGCTGGTGCACCATCAACTACTACTATTCATACGCACGAATATATGAGTGGTACATACGTACATCTAAAAGGTACGTATATACTCGTACGTATTGTACACTCTCATGTCGAGGAAAGGTGCAGTACTGGTGAGAAGTGTGAGAAGTAAAGGGTGGAGGAAGACCGCGTTGACCAAAGGGGGGAAGCAAAAGCTACTACTGCACGTAAAGCTTCCTTACAGCAGTATTACGTTACGTACCGGTGTGTACCTTTTGGGTATGTATGAGCAGTACGCAGTAGTGCGCGCGGAGCTCTCGAACGTCTTCCCATGTATGATATGATGTATGAACAAAATCCAAAGTCGAAACTCGGCGACAGGATCATATTCATATGTATGATCGAGGAAACGAATCAGACCATGTCACTTTACCAGTACACCTGGTATACTCGTACTGGTTATTGATGCCTGGTACTTGGTAAATATATGATGTGTCGAGCGTAGGTTGATACACTCATACACTCTGTACTCTGTGCTGGAACATAAGACTCGTTTGTACATTAATACAGTATACAAACGACTCTTTATTTCGGGACAGACTGGTACGTATCATACACATAATAGATGATGACGTACGCGTCACGCGATATACTGGTATGCTATGATACGACGTACTACTCTGTTACGTGTGTGTGTGTGTGTGTTCTTCACATTAAACCTTCCTTTCTACCCGTCGACTGTTACGTACAACTCTACGTATATACCATATGGTAGACTGCATTTGAAATAACTACTGCCTGTGGGCTGTCGACGACGACTCGCCGGGTTCTCGACGACGACTCGACGGCATCATCACGACGGTACGAGGTATCATAACAAACTTGCCTGAACGTGAATTCTCCGAAGCCGTACTGCCCCCTCAGCTGGTCCACCAACTCTTGGACGTTACGCGTGCTCGACCGTCGCTCCCTCACCATCATCTTTCCCGCTTCAGTGGCCAGCACGTACCCCAGTCTCGAGGCGTCGTGTCCCTTGTACTCGTACTCCTCGGATGCCGCACCCCACTCGGTGGTCTTCTGCCTGCCTTCCCCATAGGCGCCCTCGACGTTGTCGCTTGCAGCGTATCGCCGTGACCTGCGATCCCTGCTCTCCGCCTCATCCCGTGCTCGGCTGGTCGAGGCTCTCCCAAACAAATCTTCGGTCCAGTCTTCCCAGTCCGACTCAACATCTCGAGGGTCGCTCCCCGTTGCCGTCGGGTGCTGCGCTCGAGACGGGTGCGGTGGGATGTGGGTTGGAGTGATACCGGCCTCGTGGAGGAGGGTCGCCATGGTGCGGTGGGATTCTAAGGGCAGTATGAGCTTTCGAGCTCGGCCGCTTGATTCTGAGCTTCGCTTTTCGCTGTCGGTGGTGGTGCTGCTGCTACTGCTGTTGCTGCGGCCATTGTCGGCATCGTCGTCCTGGGTCGCGCTGGGAGTGTCTTCGTTGGCAATCTCTGGCTTCAGGAAGAAAACGAGACGTGCGCTGCCCGAAGCCAGTGCGCCGCTTCCTCTTTGCTGCTGATACGCTGCTGCTGCCGCCGCTGCTGTTTTGCCTCCGGTGTGCTCGAGCTGCTGGAGATGTTGCTGGAACGTCTTGAGATTCCTTTCGTTGATAGCGCGCTCTTCGGGCTGGTGGTGGAAGAAGTCCGGGTGCACGTGGAGCAGGAACGCTCGGTACACCACCTTCCACTGCTCGGCAGGCAGCATGCTCGCTGCGTGGGTGCTGCTTGCTCGAGCAGAGCGGTCTCCGAATATCGTGCCGCCTCGACGTAGAGAGATCACCGCTGCTGCTGCTGACTCCAGCAGCACCGACGGGACAGTTCCTCGCGGACGAAGGAGCTGCGCCGCTCCACGCGTCCATTGAGTCATCCCCTAAAGCCACCCAAGCCCGCGGGCTACTACTGTTGGTTCTCTGTCCGGAGCACCAAGGTCATTGATAAGGGGAGGGTAACGTGATACACACAGCGCAACAGCAGCAGCAGTACATAGCTCAGTTTGCTGTCAGAAGCATCTTCGACTCGACGGAGATCTCACGAAGAGATTCGAAATCGTCAAACCCAGCCCGAAACTTTTGGGAACCTTGTTGCCATATTATGTGGGGACACATAATGACCATCCCCTCCCCCAAACATCCATAACTTGAGTGTTGGGATCCTCGCTCTCACCTACCCCTGTATAGCTCGAATTCTCACGGCGCGACTAACTTGCTCTCTCTCAACGCTACCAAGCAGCAGCTCCACCACCCCATCTCGAAACTATGAAGTTCCTCGGCGTCCTTATGTTGTGCCTGACGGCTGTCAGCGGATTCGTTGTGCCCGCACCCATGGTGTCTTCCACCGTTCGCCCGGCGACCGCATCCACAGCCATGCGCATGGGCCTCAAGGACGACTTCCAGAAGGCGGCCACCGGCGCATCGATCGCGCTTCTCTCGGCGGCGCCCGCGTTGGCCACGGAGGGGACCGGAGAGGTGCGCTATGGGTGGTGTGCGTGGTTCCTTGGGGACTTCGGGTTGCTGTTTTGTTGAATTTTCGGCTCATGTTTAGTAGCAAGGCTGGGGTCATGAGGTCATGAGTCATATTACGGGCCGCTTGAAGCTGCTGCTGCTGCTTCTGCTGCCGTGAGGTGGTGATGATTATCGAACTACTACGTACTGCTGTAGCTTCAGATGGGCGACCTCGATCGCTCGCACCAGGTAGAGAAAGCACAGCATGCTAAGATGCATAGCCCTTAGGGGTGGGTGGGCTGAACACAGGGAGTCGTCATGAACGAATCGAGAGAAGCTCGCGTGGCGTTTGCCTATACGTACCGCATGCGATTTGCACCTCGTAGTGGACAGTCAGATAGCGCGCAGCTCGTTATCATACTGGTTTTGTATTGGATACTATACCTGGTACATTACAACGTGTACGTACGAACTGCTGACTGCTGGAGGTTTGGATCATGTGGTCTGTGCTTTGCAGCGATCACGCCACGTACATATCACACCAGTACGGCACAACAACCATATGGCCATGTTCGTCATTGCCTCGTGCATGTACAGTAGGCATAACATTGGGGGTGCGCTCTACGACGAAACTACCTGTGCGTACTCTCTGCAGCAGTTTGTCATATGTTTTCGACACGGCCGTGCCATCTGACCACCAGATAGATACCTCGATTGTACGAGATTGCTTGCACTTGGGGGTCTCACGATTCGATACATACCCTCGTGCAGCATTATGTACGAGTGCAGCAGTGTACCTGTGGTACGTACGCCTGTCATACATATGTGCAGGCATCGGCTGTACCCTGTTTTACAAGGTATTTCGTTTGGTGCGTACTTGATTGAGTTGTTAACCTGCAGAGTCAGAGTCGACTGCTAACGTTAGTATATGTCAGCACCATGTTTTGAGGCATAACATTTAACCGAGTAATACCGGTACGTACTATTAATACAAGCAGTGCGAGTTCTTATCATATATATAAATACATTACGAACCTCTGCTGAGTTCCACAGGTGTCAGATTTTGTTCCCCTCAAAACCCGTACTCGTAATTGGCGTGATCGAAGCACAAGTATCCCACGCATCTTGCTATTACGGGGGACCATAGTTAATAGGACCAAATTTTATTAGCAAAAATAGGTAAGTATATACTTTTTTGTGTGCACCATAGGTCCTATTTACTATGGTCCTCCGTAATAAGATGAGTTTCGACGAAATCCTCGATCGCATCACAGCTGTCGTTCTTCGTTTTATAAATACATAAATACCATCCTTGTCTGGAAGTCAACAGCTTGTACACAAGAACGTACTTACAATGCGTACTGCTCGCTTCATTTACTCGTACAGTAAGTATTTCTGCAGCAGTGCGAGCATGTACGTATACACCTGGTATTATGCTGCTGCTCTGAAGACAGCATGTCCGTACTCATGGTACTGCCTGTCTTGTCTTTCTGGTATACTTGGGTCTCCTGCTGGTGTACATTTACGAGTTGGCATTTTGGTTTCTTGGGTCAGATTTGTCGCCCCCCCCCMCCCCCCCCGACCAAGTACACCCTATTTACCTGCCGTGCCTGCGATTGATGTTCATTTTGATTACCACAATGTTGAGACATCGATGATATTCGATGACTCGTTGGTGTTTTCTCGTGTTTTCTCTTAACTCTTACCTGGTACGTTTTAACACTTGGTTATAGTTAAAGCTACATACTATGCCGGTGTCTGCCTCTTTTTTCGTGTTGCCTCGCCCGTGCAGCAGTTATATATTCCTCTTGGGGCACGTGTGCTTTTCTTCTAGGGGCGCTTCTGTCTTCCTTCGTCATTTGTATTCTGTTTCATTTCAGATTTTTTATTTTATTCGTCTTTTTGTTCTTATTTTTGGTTCGGCTCGTGTCGTTGTGTTCTCGTACCCGGTACGTTACGCATCTCGCTTGCTTTACCCATTAATTTGCGTTTATTTTTGGTTCGATTTTTCTCTGTTTCAGTCTGTGACCACAGAATTTGTATCTCTAGGACTGGGAATCAGGACAGGCACTCGGTGTACTGATGTGGTTGAGTAGAAAGAACGGGTTTAATGTGAAGACAACAACAACAACAACAACAACAACAACAACAACAACAACAACAATAACAACTGTTGTAGAAGGCGAGGAGGGCTATCTTACGAGGCTTGTAGTTGTAACACGCTTGACCTGATAACATACCAGGTACGCTCTCGGGCGAATTTCTCGACTGCGACGTGAATGGAAGGAGAGAAGGTCCAAACGATGAGCGATACGTCTATGATATGGAACGAACTCTCGTCGAGACCTTTCCAAGGCCATTGTTTTCGTTTCTGCTGTCGTAGATAGTGCGCCTGCCCCCCATTGCTGTGGAGGAACTCGGCTACGAAGTTCGTCGCAGGGGGTGTGGTGTCTTGAGTGTTATCGCCTATGTACGTCGGCTGCTGGTAGTGGTACTACGATATATTCCTGGCGAACGGTCGATTTACTTTCAGTTGCCGTCACGCCTCAGGCAGATTATCTATCTATATATCTATCTATCTGTAGACAGATGGTAGACAGATAGATCATGTAGATTATCTCACCTGCCGTTGTGAAAGGTTGTGCAGCATCTGCGTTGGTACAGACCCAACCCAGGAAACATGTGCTACTAATAAGTAAAGTGTAGATAATGCCGAGTGTACGCGTCCCACCCAACATGAGCTGCGCGTACTGTGCATAGATAATGAATATATTTCTGCCTTGAAAGATGTAGGAGTAGGTCATGAAGCGGGAATGGCCTACATGATGTGTCGGAGGTGTGGTGTGGTTGGTGTTAGTTTGCCTGCACTACCGTAATAACGTGGTTGACATCACTGCTTCTGACCACGTTCCGTCCTTCTGCTCTGATGGTACAGCCGCTCGGAATCGAAGAGACCAAGGGCCTCATCATCCCGCTGTTCTTCCTCCTGACCATCAACCTTCTTTTCAACAACTGGGCCAAGGACCAGGTAAGATACACTACACCAATAACTACTGCTGTTAAGTAACGTCTACGAGTAATGTAGGCATACATGGTGTAGTGAGAGCTGCCTCGTGTGCCGCTATGACACGCGCCGAGTAGACGACACACCAATGTCGTTAGTTATATTGTGTGTTGTCACATCAAATCGTTACTTTTAACCAACATAATACGTGCACTAAGCGCTGCAAGCGGAGTAGACGACACACCAATGTCGTTAGCTCGTACACAACTACCACTGCCGTGTGTGTCATCACATAATTTACCCAACCTAATCAATACACTCAGCGCGCGTCCTGGTTCATCCTAAAACTTCAGTAGTACGTCCTGCATCGATTGTTGATATCTTCCTACGTGTTTTAAGTCCAATTCCGAATATTTAATACGTGCTCCCCGAAAGATGAGTGTCTTTATTCAAGGTATACCTGTTCCATAGCGCGCGGTGCAGTTGGAAGGTGCAGTTGGAAAGTTAGCCACAGACCGCTCTGTCCGCAAATGTAAGGACCATTTTTATATGAATGGGTGTACCCAAACGGTCTTTACTCACATATCCTTGTAGTATTGGTTTTATGTTGCTTTCCGTGCGTTTTCTTCTACGGCCAGCGCAGTACTGCCAGGAGCACAACCGATCGTTCTACCATACCGATTGATCAACAGCAGTTGTAACGTATCGGAGAACGCCAGCATGTTGCTTTGGAGCACAACCCAAATCCTCTCCATTACCTCTTGCTAATTGGCCATTTTTGTGCGTCAGTAGCGACACTCCTTTTTGGAATGCGTCAGAAGTATCGGCACCTGCTTTATTTCCGATGACGCAATGCGTCAGTGCCGGCACTTGAACTACGGTATGATATGTACATCGTTGTTGCTTGGGTTATTGAGTATCCTCATGATCGATTTACGCAAGCTTCAGAACACATTTCACGTTCTACGGACAAAAAACTGCTCTGACGTTGTGGAGACAAACGCGTTTTAATTTTGTGTATATTGGTGCAACGGCCGCTGTTGCTGTTACACCAGCGGGGTCGGTCGGTACGGTCACGGCTCGCACGTACCACGGCCACGCACACCCACCGACCACCCCATGAACGCACCCACCCACCCACCCACCCACCTGGTGTCTCGCGCGGCATGCTAGGCAAAACATAGTTTTGAAGATGCTAAATGGCACCACCTCTATACTGTATACAGGTTTTTGTGTATGTGATGGTTCCTAATGACTACGGTCCTCCGTACTACTGATAGTGGTGCTATTTACCTGGTACACCTGGTAAATGAGAGCCCGTCGAGGAGCAAGCATCTGCTCCTCGACGCGTTCCCTCCTTTCTCTCGGCTATCGATTACTTTTACATTTTTGCGCACGTATATACCAGGTACGCGCCAGTAGTCCTCATCATTTGAACCTGCTGTGCTGTGCGGTTCACTGGTGCTATAAAAGAGGGGTGTACTCATGCCATGCAGGGCTGCAGTCATGTGACCATATAAACCCTCGCATCTATGGGCCCAACATTTTTCGTATCATAAGCTGAGCATGCTGAAAATGAGCTGCTTAAGGCGTGCGGCGGCACCGCGTATCGCGCTTGAAAGAGGCCGAAACAGAACATCCTTCACCCACTGCCGTTTTCGATCTGCCCTCGACCGTAGCCTTCTCGTCATTCCATCAACCTCCCCCCCCCCCCCCCCCCCCCCCCCCCCCGTCCCTTCTTTGCTCCCCCTTCCTCCATTTCGCACATTCCTACACAGCCGGAGGGCGACTTTCTTCGAGGTACGACCCAGCGGTAAACCACTGTCGCGGTAGACAACACAACAACATTTTCTTCTTAGGCCCGGAAAGGCGGAGAAGGACCAGACCCCGAATATAGCCGAGGAGTTGCTGGCAGCCCTGGGCATTTTGCGGCGGGGGGGGGGGGGCGGGGGATGTCGGCCTGCTATCACAATTCGGTAGCTCTTCTCACCACCGGGACTGTGGCGAAGAACGAATGAAGAAGGGATGGGATAGGCAGTTGTAATTTTTGTCACTGGTGCTGGATTTTCGTTTTTTTACCAGGCAGGCAGCCCCCCCCCACCCCGCTGCCAACCGTAGGCAACAGGGTTGACTTGACCTGCCCACGGTGTCTAGCATTGGAGGATTTCAGTCATGATGGCTTGTTGGGTACGTGGGGAGGGGGCACGGAACGGTTTAAGGACGTGACAGCCGTCATGCCACCTTAACGATGTTGATCGGTGATCTCTTGAGCCTCGGCACGAGGCTGGTAGAGGCCATCGGCAGTGCAGTTAAACCAATCCAATGCTTCCTTTTGGTATGTACTTTTTTCGGCTTACTTACCTTTGTCTTACTTGTCATACTGACGCTTTGACGCAGCAGGCGGCATGGACTTTTAAGAGCTTTTGCTCACGCAGAGCGCGATTGTTTGTTTTCGTTCATTCCTGCCTCTCATTATTGGCGTTTTGGCGCGCGCGCTTTTTTTGTTGATTTTTGAAAGTACGGGTCAAAACCCGTTCCAAACAAGTTATAACCTATATACCTGGTACACTGACTGGCGCAACAGCAGAAGAAAGGGGTTTCAACCACCATGGATGGAGACGGAACCATGACTTCGGGGTTGATGATTGTATGCTTTTTGTTGTCACAGGCGACGCTGAGGCGCCCGAAACGCTACTACTCCTACGAGTACGCACTTCGTTGAGACAAATCTGACGCAACAACCTGCTTTTGTCTTTCTCGTGTAGCTCTAAAACACGAACGATGCCGGTTGTTTTACTAGTACGCCAACACAGGCAGTAGTTTTATGCACTCGAATCAGAATTGCCTAAAGTAGGCAAATCTTTGGACAGTTAGTTGGTGATTTTTTCAGGATGGGCTAAACCCGTTCCTAACAAGTTATGCCCTACCTGATACACTGACGACTTGCACAAACACGAACGATGCCGGTTGTTTTACTAGTACGCCAACACAGGCAGTAGTTTTATGCACTCGAATCAGAATGAAGTAGGCAAATCCTTGGACAGTTAGTTGGTGTTTTTTTCAGAATGGGCTAAACCCGTTCCTAACAAGTTATGTCCTACCTGGTACCTGATACACTGACGACTTGCACAACAACAGCATCATCAGTAAGAAAGGTTTTCAACCACCATGAATGGAGATTGGAATCTTCACGAGTACGAGCACCTCATTTTGTTTTTGGACTTGATGACAGGATTTATAGTTGTCACAGGAGACGCGTTAAACAGGCGCCCGAAACACTGCCTGCTCTACGCAGTTTACGTACGTACATGGATGAATCTGATGCAAACCTATTTTTTTTCTCGTGTAAACTTCATTGATAACCTTACTTCCAGTCATCCAGAGTAACCCAGTAGTAGTTTCATGCACTTGAACCTGAATGAAACCAGGCTAATACTGGCAGACACTACGCCCGACACCAGCGCGTCACAACAGTATAATTGCCGTAGCCGTGCAACCTTCCCCCCAGACATGATCATATTTCTAACAGAATGACTTGTACGCCAATTTCCCATTTTTTCCAAACGCTTGGCTTTTTCTATCCGTTCATGACCGAGTTTGCTCTTGAAGATCGCGGTGGTTATGGTAGCCATGAAGTCTCCTGCTGCATATCATGTCGCCCCCCCCCCAGACTTCAAGCGGTGTGGATGTACGTGACGTGTCTTTTTCCGCCCTTATGCATGTGTATGTGTTCTTCACATCACATTGAAGTATTCCTTCTACCCGTCGACATCCAGCACACCCAGTGTCCGTGTTGATTCTTAATCCTAAAACAGCCGATTTTCCTAATTGAGAATTGCCTTTCCGATGAGAATGAAAATCGATTTTAGTAGTTTGTTATTGTTTAAGAGTTGTATTTCGCTCACGGTCACAATTTGACCAGGAAAATATGTATGTTCCTCGATGGTAGGTATCGATCCACGAAAAGCAAAATGAAGTCAACCTTGACAGGCTCGAAAAATCAAAGATTTAAGGGAATTTGCATTTATGAGCGAGGTACCTCGCCCATAAATCCAGATTTTCCGGGATCTTCGATATCTTGAGACTGCCGATGCCGATTTCATTTTTTTTTTGCCATCGACGGGTGTCACAACTGTCAATAGTTTACACAGTGAAAAAAATGACTCTGAGGGAAGTACATATCTCTTACAATTTAAAACCAATATTTTCGATTTTCATTCTCATCGGAAAGGCAATTCCCAATTGGGAAAATCGGCTGTTCTAAGGAGATACAAGCTCTGTATTCACAAAACTGCGACACGGAAACACTACATCGTGACGCAGTAAGGGGAGTAGGCAATTCAACTTGTCAATGCGTCCTTTGTTTAGCGCTCACTGACACGTTCGATGTTTTTTGTACGCGGTGTTTATAAGAGGGGAATACAAAACATTGCCGTTCTTATTTCCGCGTTCTTTTATGTTCTACAACAGTACTCTCTTGTCCTTCAATCTTTCATTACGCTTGTTTTCTTTTCGGTCGTCAACCCATCGCGGTCGAGTTGACGCATACATACAATAATACCTGATACATGGCTACAAAGTGTCAGGAATCACGGTCCTCATCATACATATTCCCTCAACGCCTCTCTACCTTCTTGCACTACAGTAGTTACACTCCTGGAGGCAGTCGCCGCCGAACGTGCAGCAGGAATTAACGCGAAGAGTACGAATTGACGACTTTACAACCCCTCACCCGCGCCCACCCCCTCGAACTTACACGGAGAGACGTTCGCAAGTAGTAGTGGCTACTGTACAGAGTAGTGGGGTCTCGACCTTCCGACTTGAAAAAAAAAGAGTGCCCGCCTTGCAGTTTCAATACCACGTGTACTAAGTCTAGTATATGCTCCATACCCTGGGATAACAACACTAAACCTGATAATCGCTAGATCTCTTTCACAGACCGGCTCGCGCACGCCTATACTTCACTTTCATGAAAGCTACGTATCCGTACAGCTGTATATATAGTGCACAGCAGTCTGACAAAACGGTTACGTACATAGCTGGCGTGCTTTTTCGAAGTTTACATAGCACGAGTCTATCGTAGGTGCTCATCCTATTAACAATACTAACCCCGCCCCCCCCTCCCTTATTTTCCACTCCTCTCATCATCAAAGTTGTACAACATAGCGTTCCCGTCGTCCCCCCCTACTGTCAGCCTCCTCCCCCCCGCCACCACGCAACGCACCGCCCCGGCGCTACAGCAACCCAGGCCGTACAACAATCGCATCGAGCCGAGGTCGTGAACGAGCAACATGCCGTCCCCTCCCCCCGTAACAAGGACGCCTTCTTCCCCCCCCGCTCCCCCCGCGGCACCGTCCCAGCCAGCAGCAGCGGGGATAAAATCCGCACAGTAGATGAAATCTCGGTGTTCCTCGAAGACGTGTTCGATTGCTAAAGACGAAGAAGGACATGATGACACCCCTTCCTCCCAACTGCTGCGAGAACGGTGGCCGCCGCCGCCGCCTCCGCCGCCGCTACTGCTCCCTCCGCTGCCCCCGCGTACCTCCAGAATGCAGACGCGTCTGTCAGCCCCGAAGGACGCCAGGCGGTTGCCCCCTCTCCCCGCGGAAATAACGCCTCCGACAGCACCTATCCCGCTTGGTCCGCGATGCGCTGGTGCTTCCATCACGGCCGCTGACCGACTACCACCACCCCCTCCCCTCCTTCTTGCTCCGTCTCCCGACTCGCCCACGCGGTGGTCCCAGATACGCACGAACCCGTCCTGCCCCCCGGTGACGAAGCATCCTGACCACCCTCCGCTGCCGTCGTCAGCCAGCGCGTTTAAAGTCGTCACGTGTCCACGGTGGGCCGGCTCTCCCCTCCCGGCGCCGCCACCACTACCGCACACCAATGCGCCGGTCTCGAGGTCGTAGACACCGACGCGACCGTCGCGGTGCCCCGTCATGAGTCGACACCCGCTCCACCCGAAGTCCATGCAGGGCGAAGGCAAGGCGCGGTCGGACAGCTCGGCGCACAGCCGAGGCGCCGAGGCACCGCGGCCGCCGCTCCGACAGTCCCACACCCGCAACGCTCCCCCGTACCCGCTCGTCGCGACCCTGCCCCCGCTGTCTGCTTTGAGCGCAGATATTGACCCCGCGTGCGCCTGGACCTCTCCCGGGGAACCGCCGCCGCTGCCCCCGGCGCGAGGCCATAGGCAGAGCTTGCCGTCCATCCCTGCCGAGACGATGTCCCCGTGCGCGGTGTGAGCAACGGCGGACACCCACTCCTTGTGGCCGGCGTCGGGCCTGGACCGAGAGCCGTAGAGTTGTCGGGTTTTGACCCCTCGAGAGAGGTCGACGCAGTAGAGGGCGTGGTCGGCGCTGCCGAAGACTGCTTCGTCGCCGGACACGCTGGAGCAGAGGATGTTACGGTCGCTCAGATCGACGAGCTGGCGTGGTTAGGCGTAGGACATGGCGGCGGTAGCGACAAGGGGAGCGAGGAGGAGAGGCGCAGACCCGATGGGGGGGGGTGAAAGAAAGCGGGGTGGTTTCGGAAATAAGTTATCATTGCGACGTGATAGCGAGTGCAGGATAATAAGAGTCCAGGGTACACCTACAGTGTGGTAGTATCGGTCCTCCAACAAGAAACATTTTCTCCGAATTTTGCTCAATGAAACCTTGCACACGTCGGATGGATATATCAACTATTGATACATCATCTACATCATCTACATCAGAAAGATCAGATAGATCAGATAGATCATCTACATCATCTAGATCCTAGCCTGCCAGTTGTTATGGGATCTTGTGCAAGATCTGTGTAGTACAGATCCACCCCAGAAAATATGTCCTAGATCACGCAGAATGTTACAAAGGCTCCCACCCGGCAACATGAGCTAGATCATACACATCATACAGATCATACAGATCATATAGATCAGGAGTATACCTTCCCTGAAATATGTAGATGATCATGAAGTGGGGTGTGAAAACTTGTTGTGAAACCAACTTTGACCATAAACTATTATACTACGTACTAATAGTGTAGTTTCTGCCTATGCCGGTGGACACGATTGCTCAATCAAATGTTCTTAGCATCCCCAAACAAAATGAGCCCCAGTTTCTTATATACCGGGTAGTGTCTTGCTCGTGGGTCCATACTGTCTGTACATATTTTATATATATTTATGCTAATGAAGGTTTATACCCTCAAGATTTCCACAAAGTTGGCGAATTGAGGCGCGGTCGCTGTAACGGTGGGTTTGAAGTTCAAATCGGAAATCGATACAAATCCCAGAACGAATAACGTTAACGTTGACAAACGATCCAAGCAAGCCTTGCAGGTATGCGGGAGACCCATTACGAGTAGCTGATTTCGTCCCAATTCTAACTCTGATGACAAAGTCTACATGATTATTTTTCTGGCGTAGAAGATTGCCAACGGGATTCTTGTTTGTGTTTGGTTGTCCCCACCGGAGATCTGGTAGATCTCGTGTTGTTTATACAAGTATCGCGGGTGATCGGCTGAAACACCTTCAGTTACAGCACGTCGACGGCTGCCGTTACTTGATATCCTGGAATATATGTCGTTATGCTTCTTTCACAGTGTAAGGTCGCTTGTGCCTGCTTGTGCAGTTGCAAACACTGCTGGAAGGATGGATGCCTGGCCCTGGCCGCAACAGCAGCAGCTCGCCCGTTCGTACGGTTTCACAAAGGAGGTTTCGTGCGCAGAAAAGGAACTAACTTCGAGGATTGCCAGCCATAATCACAAAAAAAAAGTGAAACCACAACTGTCAGAACGAGGTACCAGTCTGAACGACCTGGTGAGACCAGTATATTTTTGCGTAACCGCTACAACTCTAGGCGGGCATATCTAACCCCCCGTTGAATCGTACTGAAATCAATTTAAAATTGACATTGGATTTTCGGTTGGAGTGGTATATCCGACCGTACTATTAATAATAAAGAAAACCAGAGACATGGATCGGTAGATATTGCATCTGTTGCGGTCCCGCCTGTCTACTGCTATGTACTGCCTGTGTACTACTGTGTGCTGTGTACCCTATGCTTCGACACAAGGGGCGGCCTAAGCAAGAGCCACACACGCGCTGAGCTGAAGGCCATTGACATGATAGCTACAACCCCTCCGCCGTTGTCTGAAACCATCAAGCCACAAGTCAAAAGTCAAGGTGGCCGAAATCGGGTGCGGCCGCTACGAGTACGTATAAACTCACATGTCCCGCAGGATCCACCGGGCCGCGACGCCACCCGCTTGCCACGCCACCAGCGGTATCTTTCTTCCGTTCATCCCCAAGCAAGCCCCCTCCCGGCCTATTTTCGAAGCACCCTCCCCTCCCTCTAGGGTCTCGACGTCTGATCCTGTCCGATACGACTTTCCCCTCGTGCCGACCGTCGAGTGATGCAGCACCCCGCCCGGCGGAGGGCGGAGGAGCGCGACTAGTGCCGCCATGCGCTCTCGGAACGAGGCAGTCACCTCTGCCGCTCTGGCTACTAGGCGCTTCCAACGCCGAATACATATTGGCCATGTTTTCTCGGAATTCGTCCATGTACGCCGTGTTGGCTTCGTGCGAAGTGGAAGCAGCATTCCTCGGCGGCCTCGTTGCCTCACGGCAGACAGGCCGTCGCGACCTGGCGGAGAGGGTGGTGGCGGAGGCGGAGGCGGAGGAGGTGGAGGAGGGGGTACGCTCTTCAAGAAGAGCTCGCTCCTGAGACTCACGGCGCTTCGCAGCCCACGCCTTCGCTGCCTCGCTGTTGCGCTTGGCGAGACTCATCCTCACACACACACCTCAGTTCTTCCACAGGGGACACCACGATGTGTGACGGGGTTAACTCACCCGAGCTCTGCTGGCTGTCGTGCTCGAGAAGTGCTACTGCTGCTGTGTACACGATACACGATACCTGGTAGACAAGAGATACGCGAAGTGCGGCGCAGTCTTTTCCCGAAAAACGCGGCGGAACCTCGGCCGTGCACATTGGGCGAATGGGCGATGGGCGATGCGGGGGTGGCCCATGTGAGAAGGACAAGGGTGCAAGTCAGGGCGTCCCAGGCCGACAGCAGAGACCCAGCAGCAGCTACTCCACCATCTGGGCCGAACGTTCTGTTGGGGCACTGGTGCTTTTTGGTCCAGACCCAGGTATCGCTGCGTGCTGTTGTATCGACTGAAGCTTCTCCCCTGCGTCATCGTCAATTATTCAATTTTCCTGGTATCAATCAGTCTGCTGGGGATGGGGCCACTCAGACAGGAGCAGGAGGAGCAGGAGGAGCAGCACGAGCAGCAGGAGGTGCTTCTGCTCGACACTACGGTGGACAGCACTGTCGACTTTACGGCGCAGTCGGTGCTACCGCAGGTCACCCGCAGGCCTGGGAAGACCGCCACGCGCATCGCCAACACCAGCAGCAGCAGCACTAGAAGCAGCAGCAGTACACTGCCAGTTGTGCCTGTGGCCGGCTCCAAGGGATGGCTGCCGAGCATGGTCGACGTAGGCAGAAAAGAGGTACGGGCACGTACGTACGGTGCTCTTGTGTACGCTATGATTACGTACCACTGCTGCTGCAGTGCCAGCCTGGAGAGGTACTCGTACGATATGACACCGCTACTTTAGGTAGTAGTTAGTACCAGCGTGTGCGATGCCGGGAGCCTACGTACGTACCATATACACCAGGTACACATGTACCAGGTACAAGGTTTCTTCGTTGGCCCGCATCGCTTAACGAAAGCGATCCCAAGATGATTGGACACTACGGAAATATCAAGATTGGTCCCTATTAATATGTTTGTAAAGAGGGATGCGTAGCAGATCCTAAGACAATACAGTTCAGGACACCTACGAGTAATCATAAACAGGTAATGCGAATGCCCAGGCTGAGATTTAGATGAAAATAACAAATTCAGGAGTCGTTATCTTGAATTTGGTGTGGAAAGCACCCTCTCTCAAATAAGAAACCCAGCCTGGACCATATTTCCAGTTTCTTATTAGGTTTCCTGTACTGAAGAACAATAATTGGTCGAATGTGTTGACTACCTGGTATCTGGTGCACGAGTACGACGCAAAGGCGGCCTGTTGCCTTTTCAATACAACCGGGGATCGGAATTTCACTGCGCTGGCGCACATCATACGACGGTAATGTGTTGAGCGTATAGTATACCAGGTACCTGGTATGGTTTAAGCGCAACGCCCGGCGGAGGCGTGCAGTAGTTTGCGCCTTGCCGCAACCCGGCCTTTCGCATCCCACCACACTAGTATCAATACCAACACTAACAGCACTAACACCACTGACAATACTTACACAGCACTAACACGTTTGGCGGCAGGCGAGGAAAAAGTTGCTCGGGGTGTTTTGTTTTTTGCGCCGCCTCAGCTGCAAAACATAAATGGAGTACGTATAGAACAAGCGCACAGCTGACGTACTTATAATTATTTTATCAAGAACAAGCGCGCCCGATGAGCTTGCCTGACGTACATATCATACGTACCACGCAGCTTGCAAAGTTGAGTTTCAACCATTCAATTGGTCGTACTCACAGCTGGGGTATTTTAACAGAAAAAAAACAAAAAGAGACAATGAAGCCTTGTGCTATGTTTTGTTTTGATAATTTCATACCTTGGACGAATGAACATCTACTATTATTAATAGTACTATTAATACCTGTTGATACTACTATTGATATAATATCACATTGTTCTTTACCTGCCGTTGTGAGAGTTTGTTCATCAGGGTCTGCGTATATATTCATAGTACAGATCCAACCCGGGAAACATGTCCTACAGTACATCATCACGCAAATTATACAAAGGCTCCCACCCGGCAACATGAGCTAGATCATACAGATCATACAGATCATACAGATTATACAGATCAAAATTCGATGAAAATCGACGAGCCTTGGGAAGGCTGAACCCTCTGCGCGATAAAAACCAAGGCAAGAACCGTAGTGGGGGAGGAGGGAGAGGAGCCTACTTTGTGACCCCGGATCTGAGTTACGACTATTACGGGGGGGAATATGTCTGCCCTGAAAGAGCTAGATCATCAAATGGGAATGACCTGAATGATCTGAATAATCTATCTGTAGATCATCTGTCCGAGGTGTGGAGGATTTGAGGAATCGAAGAATCTCGGTCGGCGGTCGTAGAACCTCGGCCGTAGAACCCGGTTTCAGCCAGTTCGCAAGGGGTCCCCCCTCCCCTCCCTCTCTCGGAGATAGATGGTGGCCACAGACGACAACACAGGAATGGGATAAGACAAGCAAAAACAGTCTATGTAATATATGGAAAAAACGAAATGAGCGCCCAAATTTGGAGGTGTCTCCATTAGCAACACATGAGTACACCCCTACCGCCCTCCTACCTCCTACCACCTACCTCTCGAAGTGCTGCCGCTGCCGCTGCTGCTGCTGCTGCTGCTGGTTCGCCTGTTCGTCGAGCTTGGGGGAGCGAAATCTTCGAAGCTTCCTCCACCGTCCCTGTTTGTCGGTGCGGTGTTAGTTGGAAGCCCGCGTTCGCTCGTAATTGGCGGTGGTCTTCGACTACCCATATGTCTCATGCGGTCGTGGTCTCGTCTTATTTTGCTTCCATGTTCATTTTCACGTTCATTTTCGCGTTCATTTTGATTAATCTTCAGTTTCGTAGTAATCTCTATTTTCATATTCGCAGAGCCGTGTTAATTTTTGCGTTAATTTTGATTCATATTCAGTTTCGTGGTAAATTTTGTTTTTCATATTCACAGAGCCGTGTTCATTTTCGCGTTCATTGTGGTTAATGTTCAGTTTCGTAGTAATTTTCTATTTTGCATATTCACATAGCCGTGTCCATTTTATTCCCATTCCTATTTTGTGGAGAAAAGTGAACGATGACGACCAAAGATCCACGGCATCGCTCAGCCAACTGAGCGTGTGGTTGGTACTGCTGCCTGCTCCCAAAATACAAACAGGCTCTTCTGCGAGCAATGGCGAGCGAGGGCACCCATCATAACGCCTTCGGCGGTGACGGTGGTGGCGGTAGTGGCGGTGCTCATAATCCCTGCGAGGCGTTTTTCGCCGTGGACGTGGAGTGCGTGCTGCACAAGTATCGCAGGTGGCACGAGTGCTTTCCTCGAGTCAAGCCGTTTTACGGTGAGAATGTGCCGCCGCGAGGCTTGAATCGGCAGCAGCGGCAGCAGTATCAGAGGAACAGAAGCAGTAGAAGGACTAGGAGTAGATTTAGTAGTAGTAGTAGTAGAGGTAGTAGTAGCAGAGGAACAGAAGCAGTAGAAGGACTAGGAGTAGATTTAGTAGTAGTAGTAGTAGTAGAGGTAGTAGTAGCAGAGGAACAGAAGCAGTAGAAGGACTAGGAGTAGATTTAGTAGTAGTAGTAGTAGTAGTAGAGGTAGTAGTAGCAGAGGAACAGAAGCAGCAACGGCAGCAGCAGCAGCAGTAGTAGTAGTAGTAGTAGTAGTAGTAGTAGTAGAAGCAGTCGGAGCAGTAGCAGCGGCAGAAACAGTAGTAGTAAGGAGCAGCAGCAACAACAGCAGCTGTAGCAGTAGCAGTAGCAGTAGCAGTCCAAACACGCAAACACGCCACACCCTCGTTCGGGCTTCTTTTCTCGCGAACTTCCGCTCCGACTTGATTCTAACACGCAGCCCCCGGGTTGTGTCAAGGTGGCAACCGCGAGTAAATCCACCACGCCCCCTTGCTCGCCTCGCCTCTGCCCCCCTCTCATTGGTGCAAGCAATGTCTGCCTGGTCGTGAAAATCCGACGTGCTACGTCTCGGCATTGCACGGATGCGAGAGTCTATGGTCATACGACTGCGGTCATGCACGACATGAGTACACCTCCCACCCGTCCCGGCATTGCAGGGATGCGAAAGTCTATAGTCATACGACGATAGCCATGCATGACAACCCCCCGCCCCCGTGCTTCGTCTCGAAAGGGATGCGTGATCATTGGTCAAATGACTAAGGCAAGCAACAAATGAGCATGCCCCCGCCTCCCCCCTGCATTATGTCCATACCGCCCCTCTCTTTGCTCTGTCTCGGAAGGGATGCTTGGTCAATGGCCACATGACTAAGGCAAGCAGCAAATGAGTATCCCCCCCCCACCCCCCTCTTCCCTCCACCTCCCCCCCACTCCCCCTGTCATTCCCTTTCTGCATTCTCCCATAGCTGTATCAGTACGGCCTCGCCTCTACCGCCCCTCTTCCTCCCACCCCCCCTCTTCCCCCCCCCTCGCCTTGTCCGTGCAGCCGTGAAGTGCAACCCTAACAGTGCTGTTGTCAGAGCGCTGGCGATGAACCCCGGCTGCGGGTTCGACGTTGCCAGTGCGGCTGAGATGGACCAGGTCATTGGCTGCGGCGTCGAGCCCTCCCGGATGATCTATGCCAACCCTTGCAAGGACTTGGTTGCCCTTGACCACGCTCTTTCAGGTGGACAGCGTCGTACAGAGTGCATGCAACAGTAGAGTAGACAGCAGTAGAGTAAGCAGCAGTAGAGTAGACGACAGTAGGGTAGACAACAGTAGGGTAGACGACAGTAGGGTAGACAACAGTATGGTAGACAACAGTGGGGTAGGCAAGTAGGGTAGACAACAGTAGGGTAGGCAAATGTAGGGTAGACAACAGTAAAATCGACAGCCGTAGAGTAGACCACGCACTTTCGGGTGGACAGCGTCGTGCAGTGTACATGCAACAGTAGAGTAGACAGCAGCAGAGTAGGCAGCAGTAGGGTAGACAACCGTAGGGTAGATAGCAGTAGGGTAGACAGCAGTACGATTGGCAACAGTAGAGTACACAGCAGTATAGTAGACCGCAGTAGATTAAGAAATATAGTAGACAGCAATAAAGTACGTAGCGACAGAGTATACAGTAAGTAGAGAGGTTAGCAGCAGAGCAGACGGCCGTAGAGTACGTAGACAACAGTAGAGTAGACACTGCCCGTAGAGAAGACAACAGTAGACTGACTCACGGCGACCGTGCAAATGTCCCGCTCGCCACGCTGCGGGTTGTTCCCGCTGGCATGGATGTGTCATTGTTGTGTACTACGAGTAACATAAGTCAGTGTCTAACAGACGTCAGCGTCTCCACATCTGGTGTATTAAAATTATGTCGGCGGCTGTTGCATCTTCCAACCCATGCGACACTGCTGCCCTTGTCTTCTCTGCCGTATGGCATCCGCTTCGAGGCACGACGGGTGCGTCGAGTCCATAGTCCCGATGGCTTCTTCTTCGCGGTACCGCTCCTTCTTGACGCACCCCCCCCTCCCCAAATCCTTCCCGATTCTATCCTATCCTACCTCATGGTGTGTGGTGTGTCTGCTTGAACCGTGAGCAGCCGGGATCGCGACGATGACATTCGACAGCAAGGACGAGCTGCACAAGATCCGGCACCGGCTGGACGCTCGGGCAAAGGCAAGAGTGACCGCGGTACATGCAAATCGAAAGTATTCCAAGCAGCCCTTGCCTGTTGCCTACCCCGCGCGAGAACTTGAGTCGACGTTCCCCCTATATGGTATACAGTGCTCGGTGACGGTCCACGAAAGCAGCTCGACGACGGTCAACGCGCGAGGAACTACATGCGATTTCCCCGTTGCAATATACCAGTTGCAAGTTAGAAGCGCATAATCACAAGTTGGCTTCTCGCGCTCATGGTAAGCCTCAGACGGCGAAGCAGGAAAGAGCATACATTATTCAAAACAATAATATGTATTGTATATATACGAAGTATGTAAAGAACGTAGCGAGCGCCGAAATGTTGGAGGTGTTTCTCGTTTCATGAGTAGGAGCGGTGCTCCGTCTCGAATGGGATGCGTGGTCAATTGTCAAATGACCAAGTCAAACAACAAATGAGTATGCCCCCCCTAGCAATGTCTGCCTGGTCGGTGAACACCCGACATGCTCCGTCCCGGCAGTGTAAGGATGCGAGGGTCTATGGTCGGTCATACGACTACGGTCATGCATGAAAATGAAGTAGACCCCCCTCACCCCCCGTCCCTATTGGTTCGGAGCAGGTGCGAGGGTCAGGCGGGGGCAAGGCGCAGAAGGTGCAGATGGTATTGAGGCTGCGCGTCCCGGACGATCACTCTAACTGCCCCCTCGGAGAGAAGTACGGTGCCATCGAGCAGGACTGCAGTGGACTGGTGAGTGTCTCATCGCCATGCAGAGGGGTGGGGCAGGCACAGAAAGAAGACAGAAGCGAGACGGGTCTTACGGTTGTCGCGTGAATTCATGGCAGACGTGGGGTGGTGGAGACGGGGTTTGGAGAGGGTGTGGGGGGGGGGGTACGGGGGACTGGGTTGCGTTATAATGCTGTTTATCTCCATGAAAACAGAAAAATCGCAAAACAGCCAACCAAGACACGGCGTAAATAGCAAATTCGCAAAGCACCCAACCAAGACACGGAGCAAATAAAGGCTAGACTACCGTGTTTTGTTTTTTGTTTTGTGCTGTTGCTTGCCACGGGCTCGTTGCTTCCGCGCCAGAGTAACGTTCGTTATAACCGTCTGCACGGCCTCGATGAACGAAAACTCGCGCATGTGCTGTACCTGGCAGTACGATGGGAGGTTGGTAATAATAGGCGAAAAAATCACCACATTGTTGCCGTTTCCCGTTGCTGTACGTAGCTGGGCCCGGCAGCGTATATTTCGTGTGGTTTTGTCTCGTGTTATCGCGAAATGCTGCCATCCTGTGCCCCATAGAGAGCGAGCAGTGCGAACAGTTCCGTCGTTATCATGGTTTTTGCTGCGAGAGACGATGGGCTCCGTGCCCTTTCTTATCGTTGCGCCTCCTCCCTCCCCCCCTCCCCATAAACGCCTCGCCGCTTTGGACGCACGCTAAGGTAGAGGTAGCACTTTCATTTTTTATGAGGGTCGTCACTTGAGCGGTTCTATACTATTATTACTATTAGTATTATTAGTCAGTCACCCAAAAAACTGTTTGGATGGAACATCGTATGTAAGCTTAACCCAACCAACAATTCCACGGTAGTAACGTACGTTTTTTGTTTATGGGCAAAACACGAAAGAGGATTCCGACGATTATCACACCGGGTGATAGCTTCTCAGTTGAGTATACTAGTAGTCAGTCATAAATATCTCGACCCGGAAGTGCTACCCCTATTATGGCACGTGTCCTCCCTCCTCCCTTCCTTCCTTCCTTCCTTCCTTCCCGCTCTCCCTCCCTCCCTGCTCTCCCTTCGTTCCTTCCTACTTTCTCTTCGTCCTTCGCTATTTTCCGTGTTCCATGCCGATGTTAACCCCGTGGCATTCCGTTCGGTTCCGATCGATACCCTTGCGGCCGTTCGCAGATCACTCTCGCCATCGACCTCCGTCTTCCGCTCGTCGGAGTTAGGTGAGCTATCCATACTCGTACAGTCAACAGCTGGTTCCATGCTTTTGTTTTGTTGTGTTGTGTGCGTTTTGTTTGTTGTTTTGCCTTGTTTTTACCGCACCGAGAGGGTTCGTATGCTTGTAATGTATTACTGTTAGTTGCAATCGTTTACGTGGGAGGGGGGTGTGTACTCATGTCATGCATGGCCGTAGTCGTATGACCATAGACCCTCGCATCCCTACAATGCCGGGACGGAGCGGGGGGAGGCTTGCTAAAATGTGCGCGTGCGCCGTCTGAACGCTATCTTGGCCGTTCTTCTGATGCTCCATGTGACGACAAGAACGGGGTACTGTAGGCCCTCTCTTTTTTTTTCCGCATGTTGACGTCATCTCCTGCTGCTGCTGCTGCTGCTGCTGCTGCTACGGCTGATGCAGCCGCCGCTGACTTTGGTTATTGCAAGGCACATACTTGTGTGGGTATTTGTGTTCTTCTAACTTCTCGACGATACCATTTCGCCCCCTTGGGATGTGGCGGTACTATTGGTGTCTGGCGGTTTTTTTAGTCCCTTACGGGCAGAAATCGTTTAATTTCCCCCTTTTGACGCTGATTCAGGGCGCTTCGTAGCCACTGCAGGGTAGAAGTGTGGGAGGGGATTTCAAGGAGAGTTGGATGTTTGATGCATGTGCACTCAGAGCTGCCATGCACCGGCCAAACACACACCGAGGGCGTTTTGTTTGAGACGTCCCGGTGTGACCTTTACAACTTTGGACATAACCTTGGGAGGTTTGATTTGAGGGTTCCCCTTGCGACGCTGACGACATCCAGCACATACCGCACGGAGCCCTGTCCCCCTAGCTCCGACTATGAATGCCCCAACTTGTCTTGCACCCTAGATACATATCAAGGGGTTTACGGTCCCTGCGTCGCCGCCGCTGCTGCCGCCACCACTGCCACCGCCACCGCCGCTACCGCCTGACAAGAGGTTGACACTTACCGGGCATTTTTTTCGCTGGGATACTATTGCAGCGCCCCCCGCCATTCTCTCCTGTCCGTGTGTCACTCACCCCCCCCCCCCCCGTCTTCCTCTTTCTCCCGCATTGTCTGCCTGGTCGATGAAAAACCGACGTGCTCCGTCCCGGCATTGTAGGGATTTGAGGCTTTATGGTACTACGACTACGGCGATGCATGACATGAGTACACCCCCTCGAACTGACTTGCTGCCACTCACTCGCTCTCTTCGGTCACTCCAAAATACAGTACGTTCAACGACAAAAGTATATGTATAATTTCCCGCTTTTTCTATTTCGACCATTTAAAAAAAACATTTCCAACCTCCCCCCCCGCCCCCCTCCACAATATCAATTCACCCCCCCCCCCCTTGATCGGCCGAAAAACCCCCGGGAACATAACTCCGTCCCGGCAAATTGTAGGGATGCGAGGGTTCTATGGTCCATAACCGATAACGGCCAATGCCATGAAAGATGAAAAGTCAACCCCTTCCCTCGCCCCTGCCTGCCCCCACCCCCCCCTCCCGGCCTGCATGGCACCCGCGCCCCTTCACCCTAATTGCAAACCATGGGATGTTGGTTGATGCCCGACGACGTCGACCAGTTTCCACTGCGGCAGCGGTTGCGAGGACGCCCAAGCCTACCCGTCGGCGCTTTTGATGGCAAAAGCTGTCTTCGACCTCGCCGCGCAACAAGGCCTTCGCCTCACCCTGCTCGATATCGGCGGCGGCTTCCCCGGGTGGGACGGGTCGGAGTCTGTCTACCACCCACCCTCGCGAGAGGCGGTTGTTGTTGCAGATGTTGGGAACGGTTCGCCTATTAATAGTAACGGCTCAACGATGCGGGAAGCGGAGGGTGGTGACGGTACCGGCTGTGCTGACGGTAGCGGTAGTGCTGACGGTGGGGGTAGTGATGGCGGCATTGCGGCGGCGACGCCTCTGTCGCTTGCGCAAGTGGCGGAGGTTACGGTGCCCGTGCTGGACAGGTTGTTTCCTCCCAGCAGCGGAGTGAAGGTGAACGATCGGACTAATGAGCGAACGAGCGAGCGAATGAGCAGACGAAGGAACGACCGAACGACCGGACCATCTTTGGTTTTTTTTATAGCACTACCCACTAGGCTACTGAGTCACCAGTCGAGCGTGTGCGCTGGAGACATTATGAATGATTATGGTAGTGTGATCATAAATACTACATATTAGTAGTACGTGGCGAGGGAAGTGCCCCGGAGATCAATGTTCACGAAGTCTGCGAGATTCGACGAACTCGGAAACATGTATGTTTTGTTGGTTACGTAACACTACCCACTGGTCTACTCACAGTACGTAGTCACGTGAACATGACCCTTGCACGCCAGTTCGTACAGTAGTGCTATATAACCAACATGCCCTTGGATGCATTTGACCGTTTGCGCGTGCGCCCCCGTCGCTGCATGAAGCCATGGCGTCATTGAAGCCACCGCCTCAGCTTCAGCGCGGCTAGTTCCGCGCTCGATGCCCGAGAAGTTAAGAAAAACGGCACGCTTGCGAGCGGCAGGAGATAATTAACATTACTGCCGTCGCCACAGTTATATTCCAGGGAGAACTTCCGGCGGCCTTACAACGACTCCTCCCTCCCTCCCTCCCTTTTCTTTGTTTTCATCGGCGTGTGGGCGCAGGTGATAGCGGAACCTGGACGGTACTTGGTGGAGGCGAGCCACATTCTGTTCGCGCGCATCTACGCGAAGAGGCGACTGACTCTACGAGGTGCCCCCGCGTGCTTTCGAATTTTGTTTTTTTGTACGCTACATACCCTACCTTAACCCGTTCAGGCACCTTTTAGGCACATTTTAGGCACCACTTAGGGACTGTACTTCCGTTTCGGGGAGAAATTTCTTGGAATTAGAGTCAAAAATATGTTTGTGCACAGTGCAGAAGTGAAAAAAATTGAAGTTTATTTTGTTATTCCCTCATTACATGGGGGTTCAATCACACCAAGTAACCTCGCTGCATGCATGTCTCTTGTCGCGTTACGGCTTCCATCACCACCGCAAGCATTCAGTTTTTTTTTTTCTTCTGGTTGCTGCACAGTAGATTTCCACGCGTGCACATCCACCCGACGTGCTCCGTCCCGGCATTTTAGGGATGCGAGGGTCTATGGTCATACGACTACGGCCATGCATGAAATTGAAGTACCCCCCCCCCACGCAATGGGCGCCCAAATTTCGGAGATGTCTCTATTAGTAGTAGGAACGGTGCTTCGTCTCGAAAGGGATGCGTGGTCAATCGCCAACTGACTAAGGCAAGCAGAAAAGGAGTACCCCCCCCCCAGATAACGCAAACAAACACATACTGATGTATACGTACTTGTACTGCAGTTAAGACACTAAGATCTACAGGTGGAGAAGCTTATTCCTCCGCATGCCGTAGCGCCGGCCGCGAAAATGAGCACCACGGCGACCGCCCCAGCAGCAACCCCAGTCTTGATCTTCCGCCAGTACATGGTTCGTCTCAGGCTTCGAGAAGCCCGGTCAAAACGAAACGCCTGCTGGTTTAGCTGGTCGGTTTTGTCCACCAACAGCTGGGGGAGGGGATAGTCGTTCCATGGGTAGGTCAGTAGCAGTGCAATAATGAGCGATATTGCCGATCCCTGCTTGGTGCCACGGTTTGCGATGGTGCACGATACCTGCACAGCCAGCGAATGTTGCGATACGTAGCAGCTCCATGATATCCGATTGGCTTGGAGACGTGGGTCACTGAAACAACGTCCCTTGCATCTTACCCTCCCCTCCTCCTCCCCCTCCTCCCTTTTCCTCCTCCTCCCTCCTTCCCCCCTCCCCCGCCCCCCTACACCNGAGGGCGTCTATGGGTGGGATTGAGGTTGGGGGTCGCATGGGGTGCGTGGGGGGGTGGGGTGGGTTGGGTTGGGGGGCGTTGGGGAAGATGTACTTCACTTTTATACATGGGGCCGTAGCGTATGGGACCATAGGACCCCTCCCGCCACCCCGACAGTGCCGGGATGGAGCACATCGGTTTTTCACTGACCACGCAGACATTGCTTGCACCAAGCACGAAGCGGTGTATGGGGGGTTGGGTTGGGAGGCGTGGGTGGGTAGGGGGGTACGGGGGGTACTCCTTTTCTGCTTGCCTTAGTCAGTTGGCGATTGACCACGCATCCCTTTCGAGACGAAGCACCGTTCCTACTACTAATAGAGACATCTCCGAAATTTGGGCGCCCATTGCGTGGGGGGGGGGTACTTCAATTTCATGCATGGCCGTAGTCGTATGACCATAGACCCTCGCATCCCTAAAATGCCGGGACGGAGCACGTCGGGTGGATGTGCACGCGTGGAAATCTACTGTGCAGCAACCAGAAGAAAAAAAAAAACTGAATGCTTGCGGTGGTGATGGAAGCCGTAACGCGACAAGAGACATGCATGCAGCGAGGTTACTTGGTGTGATTGAACCCCCATGTAATGAGGGAATAACAAAATAAACTTCAATTTTTTTCACTTCTGCACTGTGCACAAACATATTTTTGACTCTAATTCCAAGAAATTTCTCCCCGAAACGGAAGTACAGTCCCTAAGTGGTGCCTAAAATGTGCCTAAAAGGTGCCTGAACGGGTTAAGGTAGGGTATGTAGCGTACAAAAAAACAAAATTCGAAAGCACGCGGGGGCACCTCGTAGAGTCAGTCGCCTCTTCGCGTAGATGCGCGCGAACAGAATGTGGCTCGCCTCCACCAAGTACCGTCCAGGTTCCGCTATCACCTGCGCCCACACGCCGATGAAAACAAAGAAAAGGGAGGGAGGGAGGGAGGAGTCGTTGTAAGGCCGCCGGAAGTTCTCCCTGGAATATAACTGTGGCGACGGCAGTAATGTTAATTATCTCCTGCCGCTCGCAAGCGTGCCGTTTTTCTGAACTTCTCGGGCATCGAGCGCGGAACTAGCCGCGCTGAAGCTGAGGCGGTGGCTTCAATGACGCCATGGCTTCATGCAGCGACGGGGGCGCACGCGCAAACGGTCAAATGCATCCAAGGGCATGTTGGTTATATAGCACTACTGTACGAACTGGCGTGCAAGGGTCATGTTCACGTGACTACGTACTGTGAGTAGACCAGTGGGTAGTGTTACGTAACCAACAAAACATACATGTTTCCGAGTTCGTCGAATCTCGCAGACTTCGTGAACATTGATCTCCGGGGCACTTCCCTCGCCACGTACTACTAATATGTAGTATTTATGATCACACTACCATAATCATTCATAATGTCTCCAGCGCACACGCTCGACTGGTGACTCAGTAGCCTAGTGGGTAGTGCTATAAAAAAAACCAAAGATGGTCCGGTCGTTCGGTCGTTCCTTCGTCTGCTCATTCGCTCGCTCGTTCGCTCATTAGTCCGATCGTTCACCTTCACTCCGCTGCTGGGAGGAAACAACCTGTCCAGCACGGGCACCGTAACCTCCGCCACTTGCGCAAGCGACAGAGGCGTCGCCGCCGCAATGCCGCCATCACTACCCCCACCGTCAGCACTACCGCTACCGTCAGCACAGCCGGTACCGTCACCACCCTCCGCTTCCCGCATCGTTGAGCCGTTACTAGGCGAACCGTTCCCAACATCTGCAACAACAACCGCCTCTCGCGAGGGTGGGTGGTAGACAGACTCCGACCCGTCCCACCCGGGGAAGCCGCCGCCGATATCGAGCAGGGTGAGGCGAAGGCCTTGTTGCGCGGCGAGGTCGAAGACAGCTCTTGCCATCAAAAGCGCCGACGGGTAGGCTTGGGCGTCCTCGCAACCGCTGCCGCAGTGGAAACTGGTCGACGTCGTCGGGCATCAACCAACATCCCATGGTTTGCAATTAGGGGTGAAAGGGTGCGGCGGTGCCATTGCAGGGCCGGCGGGGGGTGGGGGCAGGGCAGGGGGCGAGGGAAGGGGTTGACTTTTCATCTTTCATGGCATTGGCCGTTATCGGTTATGGACCATAGAACCCTCGCATCCCTACAATTTGCCGGGACGGAGTTATGTTCCCGGGGGTTTTTCGGCCGATCAAGGGGGGGGGGGGTGAATTGATATTGTGGAGGGGGGCGGGGGGGGAGGTTGGAAATGTTTTTTTTAAATGGTCGAAATAGAAAAAGCGGGAAATTATACATATACTTTTGTCGTTGAACGTACTGTATTTTGGAGTGACCGAAGAGAGCGAGTGAGTGGCAGCAAGTCAGTTCGAGGGGGTGTACTCATGTCATGCATCGCCGTAGTCGTAGTACCATAAAGCCTCAAATCCCTACAATGCCGGGACGGAGCACGTCGGTTTTTCATCGACCAGGCAGACAATGCGGGAGAAAGAGGAAGACGGGGGGGGGGGGGGTGAGTGACACACGGACAGGAGAGAATGGCGGGGGGCGCTGCAATAGTATCCCAGCGAAAAAAATGCCCGGTAAGTGTCAACCTCTTGTCAGGCGGTAGCGGCGGTGGCGGTGGCAGTGGTGGCGGCAGCAGCGGCGGCGACGCAGGGACCGTAAACCCCTTGATATGTATCTAGGGTGCAAGACAAGTTGGGGCATTCATAGTCGGAGCTAGGGGGACAGGGCTCCGTGCGGTATGTGCTGGATGTCGTCAGCGTCGCAAGGGGAACCCTCAAATCAAACCTCCCAAGGTTATGTCCAAAGTTGTAAAGGTCACACCGGGACGTCTCAAACAAAACGCCCTCGGTGTGTGTTTGGCCGGTGCATGGCAGCTCTGAGTGCACATGCATCAAACATCCAACTCTCCTTGAAATCCCCTCCCACACTTCTACCCTGCAGTGGCTACGAAGCGCCCTGAATCAGCGTCAAAAGGGGGAAATTAAACGATTTCTGCCCGTAAGGGACTAAAAAAACCGCCAGACACCAATAGTACCGCCACATCCCAAGGGGGCGAAATGGTATCGTCGAGAAGTTAGAAGAACACAAATACCCACACAAGTATGTGCCTTGCAATAACCAAAGTCAGCGGCGGCTGCATCAGCCGTAGCAGCAGCAGCAGCAGCAGCAGCAGCAGGAGATGACGTCAACATGCGGAAAAAAAAAGAGAGGGCCTACAGTACCCCGTTCTTGTCGTCACATGGAGCATCAGAAGAACGGCCAAGATAGCGTTCAGACGGCGCACGCGCACATTTTAGCAAGCCTCCCCCCGCTCCGTCCCGGCATTGTAGGGATGCGAGGGTCTATGGTCATACGACTACGGCCATGCATGACATGAGTACACACCCCCCTCCCACGTAAACGATTGCAACTAACAGTAATACATTACAAGCATACGAACCCTCTCGGTGCGGTAAAAACAAGGCAAAACAACAAACAAAACGCACACAACACAACAAAACAAAAGCATGGAACCAGCTGTTGACTGTACGAGTATGGATAGCTCACCTAACTCCGACGAGCGGAAGACGGAGGTCGATGGCGAGAGTGATCTGCGAACGGCCGCAAGGGTATCGATCGGAACCGAACGGAATGCCACGGGGTTAACATCGGCATGGAACACGGAAAATAGCGAAGGACGAAGAGAAAGTAGGAAGGAACGAAGGGAGAGCAGGGAGGGAGGGAGAGCGGGAAGGAAGGAAGGAAGGAAGGGAGGAGGGAGGACACGTGCCATAATAGGGGTAGCACTTCCGGGTCGAGATATTTATGACAGACTACTAGTATACTCAACTGAGAAGCTATCACTCGGTGTGATAATCGTCGGAATCCTCTTTCGTGTTTTGCCCATAAACAAAAAACGTACGTTACTACCGTGGAATTGTTGGTTGGGTTAAGCTTACATACGATGTTCCATCCAAACAGTTTTTTGGGTGACTGACTAATAATACTAATAGTAATAATAGTATAGAACCGCTCAAGTGACGACCCTCATAAAAAATGAAAGTGCTACCTCTACCTTAGCGTGCGTCCAAAGCGGCGAGGCGTTTATGGGGAGGGGGGGAGGGAGGAGGCGCAACGATAAGAAAGGGCACGGAGCCCATCGTCTCTCGCAGCAAAAACCATGATAACGACGGAACTGTTCGCACTGCTCGCTCTCTATGGGGCACAGGATGGCAGCATTTCGCGATAACACGAGACAAAACCACACGAAATATACGCTGCCGGGCCCAGCTACGTACAGCAACGGGAAACGGCAACAATGTGGTGATTTTTTCGCCTATTATTACCAACCTCCCATCGTACTGCCAGGTACAGCACATGCGCGAGTTTTCGTTCATCGAGGCCGTGCAGACGGTTATAACGAACGTTACTCTGGCGCGGAAGCAACGAGCCCGTGGCAAGCAACAGCACAAAACAAAAAACAAAACACGGTAGTCTAGCCTTTATTTGCTCCGTGTCTTGGTTGGGTGCTTTGCGAATTTGCTATTTACGCCGTGTCTTGGTTGGCTGTTTTGCGATTTTTCTGTTTTCATGGAGATAAACAGCATTATAACGCAACCCAGTCCCCCGTACCCCCCCCCCCACACCCTCTCCAAACCCCGTCTCCACCACCCCACGTCTGCCATGAATTCACGCGACAACCGTAAGACCCGTCTCGCTTCTGTCTTCTTTCTGTGCCTGCCCCACCCCTCTGCATGGCGATGAGACACTCACCAGTCCACTGCAGTCCTGCTCGATGGCACCGTACTTCTCTCCGAGGGGGCAGTTAGAGTGATCGTCCGGGACGCGCAGCCTCAATACCATCTGCACCTTCTGCGCCTTGCCCCCGCCTGACCCTCGCACCTGCTCCGAACCAATAGGGACGGGGGGGGAGGGGGGTCTACTTCATTTTCATGCATGACCGTAGTCGTATGACCGACCATAGACCCTCGCATCCTTACACTGCCGGGACGGAGCATGTCGGGTGTTCACCGACCAGGCAGACATTGCTAGGGGGGGCATACTCATTTGTTGTTTGACTTGGTCATTTGACAATTGACCACGCATCCCATTCGAGACGGAGCACCGCTCCTACTCATGAAACGAGAAACACCTCCAACATTTCGGCGCTCGCTACGTTCTTTACATACTTCGTATATATACAATACATATTATTGTTTTGAATAATGTATGCTCTTTCCTGCTTCGCCGTCTGAGGCTTACCATGAGCGCGAGAAGCCAACTTGTGATTATGCGCTTCTAACTTGCAACTGGTATATTGCAACGGGGAAATCGCATGTAGTTCCTCGCGCGTTGACCGTCGTCGAGCTGCTTTCGTGGACCGTCACCGAGCACTGTATACCATATAGGGGGAACGTCGACTCAAGTTCTCGCGCGGGGTAGGCAACAGGCAAGGGCTGCTTGGAATACTTTCGATTTGCATGTACCGCGGTCACTCTTGCCTTTGCCCGAGCGTCCAGCCGGTGCCGGATCTTGTGCAGCTCGTCCTTGCTGTCGAATGTCATCGTCGCGATCCCGGCTGCTCACGGTTCAAGCAGACACACCACACACCATGAGGTAGGATAGGATAGAATCGGGAAGGATTTGGGGAGGGGGGGGTGCGTCAAGAAGGAGCGGTACCGCGAAGAAGAAGCCATCGGGACTATGGACTCGACGCACCCGTCGTGCCTCGAAGCGGATGCCATACGGCAGAGAAGACAAGGGCAGCAGTGTCGCATGGGTTGGAAGATGCAACAGCCGCCGACATAATTTTAATACACCAGATGTGGAGACGCTGACGTCTGTTAGACACTGACTTATGTTACTCGTAGTACACAACAATGACACATCCATGCCAGCGGGAACAACCCGCAGCGTGGCGAGCGGGACATTTGCACGGCCGCCGTGAGTCAGTCTACTGTTGTCTTCTCTACGGGCAGTGTCTACTCTACTGTTGTCTACGTACTCTACGGCCGTCTGCTCTGTTGCTAACCTCTCTACTTACTGTTTACTCTGTCGCTACGTACTTTATTGCTGTCTACTATATTTCTTAATCTACTGCGGTCTACTATACTGCTGTGTACTCTACTGTTGCCAATCGTACTGCTGTCTACCCTACTGCTATCTACCCTACTGTTGTCTACCCTACTGCTGCCTACTCTGCTGCTGTCTACTCTACTGTTGCATGTACACTGCACGACGCTGTCCACCCGAAAGTGCGTGGTCTACTCTACGGCTGTCGATTCTACTGTTGTCTACCCTACTGTTGCCTACCCTACTGTTGTCTACCCTACTTGCCTACCCCACTGTTGTCTACCATACTGTTGTCTACCCTACTGTCGTCTACCCTACTGTTGTCTACCCTACTGTCGTCTACTCTACTACTGCTTACTCTACTGCTGTCTACTCTACTGTTGCATGCACTCTGTACGACGCTGTCCACCTGAAAGAGCGTGGTCAAGGGCAACCAAGTCCTTGCAAGGGTTGGCATAGATCATCCGGGAGGGCTCGACGCCGCAGCCAATGACCTGGTCCATCTCAGCCGCACTGGCAACGTCGAACCCGCAGCCGGGGTTCATCGCCAGCGCTCTGACAACAGCACTGTTAGGGTTGCACTTCACGGCTGCACGGACAAAGGACGGGCGAGGGGGGGGGAAGAGGGGGGGTGGGAGGAAGAGGGGCGGTAGAGGCGAGGCCGTACTGATACAGCTATGGGAGAATGCAGAAAGGGAATGACAGGGGGAGTGGGGGGGAGGTGAGAGGGGGGTGGGGGGGGGATACTCATTTGCTGCTTGCCTTAGTCATGTGGCCATTGACCAAGCATCCCTTCCGAGACAGAGCAAAGAGAGGGGCGGTATGGACATAATGCAGGGGGGAGGCGGGGGCATGCTCATTTGTTGCTTGCCTTAGTCATTTGACCAATGATCACGCATCCCTTTCGAGACGAAGCACGGGGGCGGGGGGTTGTCATGCATGGCTATCGTCGTATGACTATAGACTTTCGCATCCCTGCAATGCCGGGACGGGTGGGAGGTGTACTCATGTCGTGCATGACCGCAGTCGTATGACCATAGACTCTCGCATCCGTGCAATGCCGAGACGTAGCACGTCGGATTTTCACGACCAGGCAGACATTGCTTGCACCAATGAGAGGGGGGCAGAGGCGAGGCGAGCAAGGGGGCGTGGTGGATTTACTCGCGGTTGCCACCTTGACACAACCCGGGGGCTGCGTGTTAGAATCAAGTCGGAGCGGAAGTTCGCGAGAAAAGAAGCCCGAACGAGGGTGTGGCGTGTTTGCGTGTTTGGACTGCTACTGCTACTGCTACTGCTACAGCTGCTGTTGTTGCTGCTGCTCCTTACTACTACTGTTTCTGCCGCTGCTACTGCTCCGACTGCTTCTACTACTACTACTACTACTACTACTACTACTACTGCTGCTGCTGCTGCCGTTGCTGCTTCTGTTCCTCTGCTACTACTACCTCTACTACTACTACTACTACTACTAAATCTACTCCTAGTCCTTCTACTGCTTCTGTTCCTCTGCTACTACTACCTCTACTACTACTACTACTACTAAATCTACTCCTAGTCCTTCTACTGCTTCTGTTCCTCTGCTACTACTACCTCTACTACTACTACTACTAAATCTACTCCTAGTCCTTCTACTGCTTCTGTTCCTCTGATACTGCTGCCGCTGCTGCCGATTCAAGCCTCGCGGCGGCACATTCTCACCGTAAAACGGCTTGACTCGAGGAAAGCACTCGTGCCACCTGCGATACTTGTGCAGCACGCACTCCACGTCCACGGCGAAAAACGCCTCGCAGGGATTATGAGCACCGCCACTACCGCCACCACCGTCACCGCCGAAGGCGTTATGATGGGTGCCCTCGCTCGCCATTGCTCGCAGAAGAGCCTGTTTGTATTTTGGGAGCAGGCAGCAGTACCAACCACACGCTCAGTTGGCTGAGCGATGCCGTGGATCTTTGGTCGTCATCGTTCACTTTTCTCCACAAAATAGGAATGGGAATAAAATGGACACGGCTATGTGAATATGCAAAATAGAAAATTACTACGAAACTGAACATTAACCACAATGAACGCGAAAATGAACACGGCTCTGTGAATATGAAAAACAAAATTTACCACGAAACTGAATATGAATCAAAATTAACGCAAAAATTAACACGGCTCTGCGAATATGAAAATAGACATTACTACGAAACTGAAGATTAATCAAAATGAACGCGAAAATGAACGTGAAAATGAACATGGAAGCAAAATAAGACGAGACCACGACCGCATGAGACATATGGGTAGTCGAAGACCACCGCCAATTACGAGCGAACGCGGGCTTCCAACTAACACCGCACCGACAAACAGGGACGGTGGAGGAAGCTTCGAAGATTTCGCTCCCCCAAGCTCGACGAACAGGCGAACCAGCAGCAGCAGCAGCAGCAGCGGCAGCGGCAGCACTTCGAGAGGTAGGTGGTAGGAGGTAGGAGGGTGGTAGGGGCGTACTCATGTGTTGCTAATGGAGACACCTCCAAATTTGGGCGCTCATTTCGTTTTTTCCATATATTACATAGACTGTTTTTGCTTGTCTTATCCCATTCCTGCCTCCCGCCTCCCACCCCCGGCTTGGTTTGGCGGACACGCCCTTATTTTTGCAGGGTCTGAGGGGACAAGCAGCACCACCGACGCTGGAGGGGTTAACGGTGACGGACAGCGTCGGACGACGGCCTACTTCATCGGGGAGGGTGTGCACGGCTGCTTCAAGGACAGGGTGCTCTGCGACGTCAACTACGAACCCTGCCCCGTATCGCCGAAGCAGCCACCCCTTCAGGAAGAACCGTCGCCGTGCCTGTCTCTTCCCGACATGGAAACGATGGAAGCGGTCGGGTTTGGTGAGCGGCAACTGCCGACAGCGATCGAGGAGGGGGAGGAGGAGGCGGAGGAAGACGCGATGGTCATGGGCCCGTCTGGGTTGCCGACCGATGTGGTCGCTAGAAAACGCCTCCCCAGGTGGCTCGCACCGGGCGACTGGCTCTACTTCTCTCGGATGGGGGCGTACACCGCGAGCATCGCTACCGTTTCCTCCTCGGCTGCGCTGCACGCCTCGTACTGCTATGTTGCCGGTATCCCTGCAGCGGCAGCGGCGACGGTGGGTGGTTGTGTCGCAGGGGGGTCTGTTGACAGGGAGACGCAATAGTTTAGAGGAGAAAGTGGCTGCGGCTTCCTAATATTTGGGAGACAGGGAGCTAGAATCGTCGGCACGTTGGTTGAGAAATGCTTGTATAGTAGTAGGTTGGAACCACTCCGTCCGGGCATGCAAGAAGTGTTTGAGGATTAATTTAAGAATGTATGGCCCGTTTTGGGGGTATTGAAATGAGTACCCAAATCTGAGGACGGTGTGGGAGGTATTGGTATAATATGAATACCAAAAAAACGGAAAGAGTGGTATTATAGAAAAAGGTTGTAACGGCGTGCTCGCCGGCTAACGGCTGTTGATTGGCCAAGGTGGCCGTTTCGTTGGAGCTCGGTCCACAGTTGGGGGTACTCGTAGCGGTGGAGGGTTGGAAAGTGGCATGCTCACGTTCGGTTTGCATTGGGCAAGGTACTCCTACTGCTTCAAGCTGTGTCAGCTACTGCTGCAGCCTATCTGTGTGGCCTACGAGAAGCTACTGATGCAAAGCTATAAGCTCTACTGCATCGTTTGTACCCTACTTTTGTATTATTTGTAAGATAATGTCCAAACATCCCCTGCTCCACCGCTCGTGATCGAAGCAGCTAGCCAGAGGCATAATAGACAGACGACCCAGTGCTTATATCTCGGCGGCATTGTCCACGAAAACGCTTACCTCTCGCTCTAAATCGAACGACGGACCCGTCTCATGCGGGCAAGCCTCAAACGGTTCGGCCCGGAGCTGTACTGCGATATGACGACGGCACCCCTTCGTATGACAGTCCGCATGTTGAAGGCCGAGGTGATTGAGACGGACCCTGCTGTACATATGCGCGACGTAGAATCTCAGTGCGCAGCACTTCGCCAGCCTCCGATCGGTGCACCACCAAGTCCTCTTGCGGGTCATTGGCTTCCAGCGTCGACAACGCAGCGGCCGCACCATCTTCTAGTACGCGAAGGCCCTCAAGAAGACACAGTACGAGAGCATCGAAACGACCATCCGCAAACGGCGGCTCTTCGTTGCGGGGGCCGTGGCACGACAACACAATGGGTTGATTGCGCAGTCGGGTGATGTTCCCGACGAAGACCGGTGGGGAGGGCCGGAGACCGGGCGGACGGCCAAATACTTGGTATATATCCCTTGTTGAAGACCTCAAGGTTTTTCGAGCCACCGAGAGGTTCACGGAACATTCCCCGTTGGTGTTTGGAGTAGAAACCGCGGTGTGGGCCGATGCAGCAAATAAGGCGGGCGAGTGATACCGGGGGGTCCTCGAAGCAGCCGAACGGTTCATGGTCAGGTGGCACAAGGATGAGGCGGACCTGAGTAAACAACACCACGCATCTGTGGTGGGTGGGGCCCAAGGGAATGGGAAGGGGGGAGGCAACAGTCGTAAGGAGAGTGCGGTTGACGAAAGCAGGAAGGAGACAGCCGACAGGGTAGCAAGGTACCACCGACAGGCCGACTAGTAGGTTGAATCTGTCTGGGCTACTCGTACCGCTGCGGCTGCTTCGAATACGACGCTGTTATGTTTTAGTTCTCCTTTGTTTTTTTCCTTTCGTTCTAGTTCTTGTGATACGTAAATAGTCCTACCTGGCTTGGTGGGTGGCGAGCCTTTATTTCTCGGTCTTTTGTTCTTGGTGGTTATTTTCGTTTTTTTGCTCCCCCCCCCCCTTGTTTGGTGTATTCCCCGTCGCAGCTCCTCCAGGGGGGCACGACAGCGGTGCTACAACCCCTCGTAAAGTCGGGATCCCATTAAATGAACACATATTTGGCACAAAGGTTGTGAAGCCAGGATTTGGTCCGAACTACTGTGAATGGAGCGCACAAAGCGATCAGTCTGTCGAACCCTGGCCACCCTACGAGAACAGGGTAGCCGAAAGAAAAAGGGTAGGGCCACCGACCGGGGCAGGAGGCCTCATCCAATCCAATACCTTACATTGAATGGTGGTTGGCAGCGCGAAAAAATGCTGTCGTAGTAGTATTTCATTTCATTTCGTTGTGGTCGCTTCTTGCCTTTGTTTTTTGTCCTTTCCGTAGTTTCTTAGGTTTTCTTCATTTGTTTTAGGTACGTATTCATTGATTTATTAATCAAAACATTCATTTGTTTATTCTTTCATTCTTTCTTTCTTTATCTTTCGTGTTTGGCAAGAAGATAGAGCGGAATTGAGTAGGAAGCGTCATACATCCGTTATATGGGTGGCGCCCAAGGGAACGGGGAGGGGGGGGGGGGCAACGGTCGTAGGGAAACCGCGGTTGACGAGACCAAGAAGGAGACGGCAGACAGGGTAGCAAGGTTCCAGGCCGACTGCTGCGGCTGCCTGGAGGGTGTTTTTGTTGTGCTTCGGTTGCCTGTCCTTTCTTTTTCATTCTTATTAATAGTATTTACTCTGTTTGTGTTGTATTACTTAGTTGAATTGTTTTGTATTGCCTGTCACATCTCCTCCGGAGGGGCTCTACTGTACACTTCATTTTTATATTTATAGATACCTGGTATTATTTAATTTTTCAAGTTTCTTTTTTCTTTCGATTTTTCTCTCTTTCAACGCATCTAGATTTCGGGCATGTGTATGTCGTGCCTGTCGTACACCGCATTGCATTGTTTAATCTTCCTACTGCATTCCAATGCAGTACCTCTGTGTCGTAGTTTTGTTACCACAGAGCTTGTATCTCTCTAAGATGAAAAATCGACACGGAGACTACTGGGTGTACTGGATGTCGACGGATAGAGATAACGGCTTAATGTGAAGAACCCATACACATCTTGTGCCCTGCAGATGTTGCTGTGCTTTTCCCAAGATTTCCGTGCCATTTGTAAGCTACTACTGCTGGTGTATGCTATGTTAGCTACTGTAACCTGTGCGAGCTGATGCAAGCTCACCCGTACTATCGTGGATGAACCGTTGTCAAAAAGCAAGTTCCCATGATGAGCGAATGCTTATAAGGCAGTTGTTATTTCAGCAAAACCCATGTTTAATTGTTGGTTTATGTCCTTGTGATGGCATATAACATAATTGGACTGCTGCGAACGAAACGCTTATGTTTTCATGCAGATAGATGCAGCTCCACAAACAAGCTTGAAAAGTCCCTGACCTTGCTCCTTGCAGATCATGGCACGAACGAAACTTCGCCGGTAAGAACGTTAGAAAGTCGGAAAAAAATAACATCATTGATGTGATTTTCATTGTCTCGAGAGCTGCCTCTACTATGCATGATCCAAGCGCAGCGCTTGTTTGTAACATGGTGTCCAATCCGAGAATCGAACTCGGGTTTCCGCAGGAGGCTGTTTGATCGTGGTGTCGTGCATCTGGTACCTGATATTATAGTAAAAGTACGCGCGATCGAAGTATCACACTCAGCTTGCAAATATTAGTTTCGACGAAATCCTCGATCCCACAGCTGTTGTTTCTTTTTATTTAATAAATGTATGTGCTGTTTCGATTTCGGCTCGGTTTTCTGTGATCTGCTGTACCGCCCGCGTCGAGTTCGGGACCGTTCCGCGGACCACCGCTGTTGTTGCTCTCCTGTCATTATTTATTGAACCCTCTGTGGTGACAGAGTTGTGGTCTCCGGGTGCCGCTGTTGCGTTTTACCCGCGGGGTTGTCTATTAATAACGTATATATATTACGGGATATTATTCATAGTAAAAAGAGGTAAATATATACCACTTTGTCCCTAAATATAAGCACCATTTGGTAATAATATTCAATAAAAGTGGCTATTGTATTTCGGGACAGCGTGGTAGGTTTTAGTGTGTACCATAAGTCCTATTTACTATGGTCCCACGTAGTAGTGTAGTGTTACTTATCGTGTTGTATGGGGTACCTTTTACCTTACCCTTTTGTGGGGAGGGCGGGGACCCCCACGGCCGGTTTCTGAATTTTCTGGGGGTTTCGGTTAAGATGGGGGGGCGGGCTCCATGATCTGTCTGCCTCTAGACGGTTCCCCGATTTAGGGGCCTTTCTTTGCCTTCGGCGAGTTTGAGTTCCCACACTTTTACCAGGTATTCATAAGGCCTGTCCTGTTGTTCCGTTAACCGAACTACGAACGCGGGTCGGAGCAGGGAATTTTTGCATTGCCGAGGAGGCGTCTCGGAAGTTCCTCCAAATTTGTGGATAGTTGAAGTTGAGTAACGGGCTTGTTTGAAGCCGTAGTAACATCGACATCAGCACCGCAATAAGGGGTAGGAAGGCCGCAGCCGCATCGCTTAACAAGGCTTGTCGGGTACTTGATCATTCGATTTGGGGAGTTAGCAAAACAGTTGGGGAGCCGAAGGGCGATGTTTCACGCTCGCTCTCAAATTGATGTCGAAACTTCAGGAGTATTAGGCGAGAGCGTCCGGTGGAACTCTCTAAGGAATGTCGAACAAGGGGCGCGTGGCCGGCGTCCGGAAAGGTACTCTTCTCATGTGAAAACAGCATTATTTTCGTAACGTGAGTGATTTTGCGGCGTACTTGGCATGTGGGGAGAAGTTTTTCCTGAACCAAACAAAGTAAGATTTGACGTGCTAAAAATGAGGGGTTTCCTGAATTAGAGTAGCATGTTTGCCCCAAACTGCGCTATCGTTCTACCCCCCCCGCTCGCCAACCGTTGCAAAAAATCGAAACGTACGCGGAAATGTCGGCCGGCCTATCCCGCAAGAGTCCTCGCCGCACTGCTGAGAGAAACGGGTCCACTTCTGAAGATACCCATCGATCTACTATTAGCGCGTCCACCCCGCTGCCCTCGCTTGCTGCTGCTGCTGCTGCTGCTGCTGCTGCTGCTGCTGCTGCTGCTGCTGCTGCTGATGTCGCTGCTGGTGCTGCTGCTGGTGCTGCCTTGCCTAGAGTTGAGGCAACACCAACAAGACACTGGCCTCTTTCCAGGAGTAGAGGAGAACTGTCCTCGTCTGGACACGAGGCAGGCATTGAAGATGCTGCGGCCATAACGACCTCCTGCGTGATTCATGAAATAATATTGCAGCCATTCACAGATAATACCAGCAGCAGTTGCGACATTATTCAGTAGTTAGGGCAGTGTACAAGTAGGACAGTAAGGCAGGAGTTAGGACAGTATGCAGTAGATAGGACAGTATACAGTAGTTAGGGGAGTGCATAAGTAGGCCAGTGCGGCAGTAGGTAGGACAGTATGCAGTAGATAGGACAATATTCAGTAGTTAGAACAAACAGTGCACAATAGTTAGGACTAAAACGAGGGACTACATTCAATCGACGAGCAGTGTGGGAATGCTGCTGAATCCTACGCAATATCTGGTACCGGTACCAATCAATAAATTCATCACGGAGACGCAGAAGACTGTTATTAGAGATCGGGTGGGAGCCGAGCCGAGAATAATCCGTGCTTTGATGTACCGAGTAAGAGAGAGATGGTATTGGTGAGACTCGTGTTTTGGTCATATTGCATTTGTTCCGGGTTTGGTTTACTCTCACATTGACGGAAGGCGACTCATGCGCCTCTTGACCAAACATGCGTCTAGGTAGCAACGAGCGCCCTCCTTCTTCCGGGTTCGGACCAACCGAAGCGTCTGTGAATCTCACACGGTATCGAACCTCCGGCTCCTCCTCCTCCTCCTCCTCCTCCTCCTCCTCCTCCTCGACCTCGCATTCGGATCGAGAAAACGCGGCCGCCTTCAAGTCCGCCCCCTCTACACCCATCGCCTTCGAAACGGTAGGAAACCCAGTGTCAGCCCCTTCCCGTTCGACCATGGGCAGCCAAGTACCGTTTTTTGGAGTGTACGTTGTAGTGCTACCAGAAGCAGTGGTGGCCGACATATTGTTCCGTAGTTGTTGTTGTTGAGGTTGGTGGAACGATCCGCTGAACGATCCGCTGAACGTTCCGTCGAACGCTCCTCGAAGGGTGGGCGAAGATGGTCGAAGGGGCGCCTGGAGGCCTCGCTGGTGCAAAGGAGCCACCTACATCGAGCCAGCCCGGGTGGGGCCCATGCGAACACGCAAACATGCAAACGTGCAAACATGCAAACATGCAATCATGCAATCATGCAAACATGCAAACATGCAAACATGCAACCATGCAAACATGCAAACATGCAAACGTGCAACCATGCAAACATGCAAACATGCAAACGTGCAAACAAACATTCAATCATGCAAACATACAACCAATGGCTCGGTACGCAGTGTGATTTGCGTTCACCATCCGATAGTGTTGTATATAGCATGACCTTCATTCAAATACTCCCCGAAATAAGAAAACCACGTGAACTAAACCCAAAAATCGAACATGTATATTTCCGAGGTCTAACTCCCTTCTACACCTACTCTTGCTGCTAACCTTTATTGGGCAAACATGGCAGGGAGCATGCATGCGGGGAGAGCCACAACGACCCTTTATTCATTGGAGGGCTGTAAACACTGTAATATGGCGCGCCCTTCAGGGTGGGCTTGTGTCGTGGTATCCCCGTTTCCCCTGCTTTGTTGTGGAGGCGTTGCTATTTATATGTTCCTCTGAGAAGAGGAATACTTGCCCTCCTGATCAAGAGTCACTTGTGCAGTACTGTACAGTAGTAGTAGTAGTTGTTCCGGTAAAACCAGGTCAAAACAAGAGGAAGGGGCTGAAACTTAAGGGATATTATTAATACCATGCCTCGGACACGGTATTATTGTAGTGTCGATTCAACAAGCGGTTTCGTTTGCAATGTGCCGATTCATCTGTCGGTTACATTTAGGAGTCCCAGTCCGGGAATGGTGGGGTGGTCGCCCGGTCGATGGCGAACATCATCAAGGGTACTTACTTACTTGTTGTGCAAAACCGCCAACTAACTCGGTCGTAAGTGGTAGTTTACATATGGTACCAATACTCCGCCGTACTTCGCGTACATCTATCTTGATTCTGGTGATGAGGCCTCGTGGGTACGCGTGGGCGGGCGCATCGGGACTATACCGTATGCATACCATGGCGGTACACGCCTAAATGTGACCAACAGTCCACAACATGAATTGTATGCGCGTGAGGAGCTATATACGAGTACGAGTCTGTCCGGAAGTATAAATACATACGTATGGATACCTTACATTATTCCCGAATAGATATTATAACCAGACGGTCAAGGTACGAGTAGATGCCCAATACACCGAGGTGCTACGTACCTACGTATTACTCAAAACTGTGGGACATACTTACGTAGGCGAGAGTGCCTGCCCAGGGGCAACAGACAAACAAATCCCCACGTCCTCAGTCAGCAAGCAGTGCTTACTCACTCTGCCTGAAACGGGTGTGTGGATTAGAGGCACCTCACGCCGACCCCAAGGTGGTGGAGACGACGGAGGGCTTTCGGAGCCGCCCCAACGCAGGCCCCCAGCCGGCGATACAGGCCTCTTAACGTCATGGTGAACAAAACCACCACCACCACCACCACCACCACCACCACCGACACCACCACCACCACCGACACCACCACCACCAGAAGAAGTAGCAGTCTTCCTCGACTCCGCTTTATTATGATGATGATGCTGATGTTGTCCTCTGGCATAATTACTGTACTTGCCATCACCACCACCACCACCACCACCACCGACACCACCACCACCAGAAGAAGTAGCAGTCTTCCTCGACTCCGCTTTATTATGATGATGATGCTGATGTTGTCCTCTGGCATAATTACTGTACTTGCCATCACCACCACCACCACCACCACCACCACCACCACCACCTACCGCCGACCTCGTGGGGGAAGAGGGGACCCCTTTCGCGTGGCAACCAGTGCGACCCACGACGGGGGGGGAGCATGCCGACGAAGGGTATGCCGGACGCGGCTGCTGCCTCGAGCAGCGAGTCGCGGCGGCAGAGAGAGCGGTCTCGTCGAGGCAGCCGTGCGTGGAGACGAGGGCTGCTTGCTGTGATGTTGCTTGCGCCGGCTGGCTGATATACTTGAGCGTACTCGGCGTGGCCCACTTTCCCAGCTTTGGGTGCTCCGGAGAGACGGTGTAGAACCTTGTCGGGCTCTCGAAGCAGCTGTCCTGGTACGCCTCGACGACGCCGCCAGTGTTGGCCGGACTACACGTAGTACTACCAGGCCGTTTGCCGGCGCCGGCGGCGGACGTCGCCCCTGCTGGGCTTGGCGCCACTCGTCGCCGCACTTCGACTCTCATGCTGGTTCACCCGCCGGGTCCCGTTACCATGCCTGGACGGGTGGATGCAGATGATAGATGCACGAGTAGACTGTACGTACGTACGAGTCGATATATTGCTGTTGTTGTACGACTGTAGCTCGGGTTTTGAAGTCTCAGTCTGGAGTATTTTTTTACAGCGCTTTTGCCGGTACAAGCGACGGTTTCGCTTTTCTACTACTCTGTACTGCAGTAAGTAAACAAAAAAACGAAACGGTCGGGTCACAAAAAAAAGAAAGATACTCGTCGTATCTACGTATGTGTGATAAGTATTAACAAAAAAAAAAAATGATACGTATGATATACTCGTACGTACATTTTCAGCAGTACATAAAAAAACACCAACGGCGGCTCGTCATAAAAGATATGTGATGTCCCATACCAGGTACGACCGATTATGAATATATTTACCGGCACCCGCTCAAATATCCAGCGTTCGTAACACGCCGTACATACCGGGTATGCTTGTATGTTCGATATTACTGCTCGTACTTCTATCTGTAGATCCCGCTAGGAACTCGCGTGGTGACTACTATCTACCTGGTACTACTACACTACAGTATTATTATAATATACTGTACGAGTATTGTTACAGTGTAGTCAACTGTATGCGTTCGTGGGAGGGAGTGGATGGCGAAAAAAAAGCTCGACCGTTGTTCCTCGGTTTGTTCGTTTTTGAAACTAATACGTACGTAACACGACCAATAAAACACCGGGGGGTACTGGATATATCCCGTTGTTAGTCATCCGTTCCCTAATCTATCTATATGAACACGCGTCCCTCGATTCAACGGTTTCAATGCCAACATGTTACTAGAGCATCCAACCCATCAATCAACCCAACATCACGAGTCAATCAGCAGAAGAAGGGACCAAGGAGTCTTCTCTCCTCGTTCATTGTTGCGCGCAACGGAGTCTTATTGACAACGACATAGATAGGTATGTAGGATAGATCCTCTAACAGTGAGGTAAAAATTCCCGGAAAATTCTGACCTACCGCTGGAATTACTGGTCAGGATTATACTGGAGCAACGAGCGCCCGAGCCATTTTTTTTTTTTTTTTTTTGTGAATCAACCAGCAAAAAAACGACAGCATAACCCTCCTCGCACTGGTTGATATGTACCAATTACCAAGGTGTACGAGTGGACGAGAGTTGAGGATCGCGCAATATTAAAAAGAAGAACACGCAGGCAGCAGGCAGGTTTCTGTTTCCGTCTACGAGTACGAGCCTGGGTGTGTATGTCTTGCTACTGGTGGTACCTTGTGGTATCGGACCCACTTAGTGTATGTACGAGTATTATTGCCTGGTAATAATGATGGTTAAAAAATCACGAGGCAGACAACATGGCCAATGCACCTTTCATATTACAAATAGATCTACGAGGATCATCTAGATCCTATCAGGCTGCCGTTATTTCAAGCTGTGCAGGATCTATCTGGATCACACAGATCGAACCATACAGGTCAAACCTGTGCTAAACCATACCTGGTACCAGGTACAGATCATCAAACAGCCCCCACACGGCAACATGATCTAGATCCTACAGATCATACAGATCATACAGATCATGCAGATCAGGAATATGACACTACTACTGTAACTATCTGCCTGAAACATCTACTTAGTAGATACTTAATCATGAAACAGGAGTAATCAACAATGAAAAATACGTACATCATCTGTTACACTTCAAGGTGTGTAACCATTATGTATCAGAGACCAACTATTATTAGTTGTCTTTTTTGTACGCCATGTTTTATAACTAAAGTTACCAGGTAGTAACAGATATACCCATGTGTACAGCACCTGGAACCGCATATGATAGACGCCAAAAAAACAATATGACGTTTGTTGCGTGTTGTTGTTTTCGTTATTAAGATGCCTGTCACGCACGCATAGATAACGCCGGTATAAATGTGCTAACCCTGTATGCCCGCAGGGTATGCATCATGAGAACTCAAGCCAAAATAAAAAAGCAGAACTGACCGGTAGCTCAAGTTTCAATACCAACCTGTGAATTTTATGGTCAGTACTCACAAACCTCCCCCCCCCCCCGCCCCCTCTCAAGAAAAGCTTCCATTGGCAAAAACAACGAAACCATATTCAACTCAATAGAGAGTGTGCCCAGCAAGCAGTGCACATCGACCTCTCCCCGCCCCCCCCCCAGCCATCGCTGTGCACGGCCTTCCGCGGACTACGAACTCCTCTATGTATCTAAAAAACAAGAAAAATAATTTGTACAGCCGACAACTCTGCGAAGCAGTAGGGAAGGAATCCAACGGCTCTTCTTGTGATAATACGTTCACCCCCAAGAAAGCAAGCCCCAACAGCCGGCGGGGACGGTTACAAAACGGTTACAAAACGGACAGAGCCGTTTATTGAAACCGTCGCAAGCCTTTTTTACAAAACGAAAAACGCTCGGCCGTTTCGGCGCAAGTCTTGGGCGAAGCAGACAAATAGCAGACAAAGACAGGACCTCAATCGCCGAAAAATGAATCGTCCACACCTCGGGTAGATCACCTCCAGATAGATAGATCATCTCCAGATAGATAGACCATCACCAGATAGAAAGATCATCTACAGATAGATAGATCATCCACCTACAGATATATCATCTATCTACAGATAGATATCATCGATCTACAGATATATCATCTACAGATAGATATATCACCTACAGATAGTTAGATCATCTACAGGTAGATAGATCATCTAGCTCATCACCTGCCGTAAAGAGTGGTTGTGCAGGATCTTTAAAGTACAGATCCAACCCAGGGAACATGTGCTAGATCATGCAGACTATACGGCTATCACCCGGCAACATGATCTAAATCCTACAGATCACACAGATCATACAGATCATACATCTGTCTGCCCTGAAAGATCTAGATCATCGCGTGAGAATCGATGATCCATAGATAATCTGTCAGTCCGAGGTGTGGCATCGTTGCCATCGTCGTCGCAAATCGCAACCCCTCTCCTACATACCATACCAGGTACCAATCTGGCCGAAAATGTAAGGATCGTTCGAGCATTAATATGAATATCGAACGTTCCTTACATTCTCGCCAAGAGATCATATGATTAGAATATGATTGTATGCCTCTTTGGCTCATTACGTGTACAGCAGCCGCCCAATCAGCCCCCTACCTCTAACCGTAGCCATGATAAAGGCTTCCTTAAATTGAAACCCTTTGCAGGTGGGCCCACGTTTCTGGAAAAAAAAAAAGGAAGACAAACAAAAAAAACTTGGGAATTTGTTTTGAAGCGCTGAAAGGGTCGCGACCAACTAAAGGCTCGTCTGCCCACCACCACAGCTGCAAGCACCAGCCACAGCACCAGCCACAGCACCCGCTACAGGTACAGCGACAACAGCGGTATTGACGCTGTTCGTCTCTAGCTACGTAGCGGGATTGAGGGGATAGAGCAGCAGGGAGGTCATCTCAACCGCCGGTCGCTATCGTACACTACAGAACCAATCCCGTATCATAGGACAAAAACAAGTAAAAAAAAAAGAAGGACGGCACGACACGACACGCACCCCACAGTGACCGAGTGTCAGTGACTGATCTGACGAACGTTCTGAGGATCATTCCGAGGATCATTCTGAGGATCGTCTCCCTCTTCCACCGCACCGCGCCCCACCCACCCATCCGACAGCGTCCAGCCGTTACACTCAATAAGCCCAACCAACCAATCAACCAAAAACAAAATATTTGATCGATCAAGAACACCTCTCCGTCTCATCCTCCATGGCCACCAAGCGGGGAGGCGGTGTTAGTAGGGAGAGGGTAGAGGAGCTCAGCAGAACTGCTCGAACCTCGTCTGAACGAACTCTCGTCCTTCCTCCTTGGTCGCGGCCGGGTTGTCGATCATCCACGAAATTTGCTCCTGATGTGTACGTACGTACGTACATACAGGCGAGAAAAACAGACGGAACGCACACGAGATGCCAGCAACGCCGACAGGCGGATGTGTAGCAGAACGATAGGAAGAGGGAGGGAGGGAGGGAGGCAGGGAGGGGGGGAGGGAGGGAGGGAGGGAGGGGGCGGGCAAGATACGTAGGTCATAATCTGGTATTTAACACCTAATGAGCAAATGTGATAACATGATCATCATCCAACAGGGTGGTGGGCATGGGAAGAAAACAAACCGGACTCCTTCCTCCCTCCTAAACATTAGCTGTCACGCCTAACATCCCATCCCTCCCTCGTTCCTATTATTGGCGGTCACCAAGGCTGGCGGTCGAGATAGAAACATTGTGCGGAGTCGAGAACCTTAACTCCGCATGAGGAGAATTATCGTATCACGTCGTGTGTGTATGATAAGGCACCCACGACACTGTTACATACCAGGTATGTACTACCAGGAGTACCCGTTGCTGCATATCAGAATAGCCACACCCGAAAAAAATAAAAGAGTTCGAAGCTGTCATCCAAGAAAGCCCGCCTCACGAGCAGAGCTATTAGTAGGATGCATCAGCTCACCCTACTTGCGATTCGCCAAACACCCCACCGCGCTTCGCGCTTGGTGCGAGCAATATCAAACACTATGAAGCAATGCCTTCCTGGTCGGTCAAAACCCGATATGCTCAGTCCCGGAATTTTAGCGATGCGAGGGTCCATGGTCATACGACTACGGCCATGCATGCCATGAGTACTACCCCTCCCGCTCTTCAGACACGCCTACTTCCAAAAAAACTAAAACACCTGGCAACTCCACCCCCCCCCCCATACACTTCCTACTTCAAAATCGCCCAAAAACACTACAGCAGTGACAACCCCACCCCTTCCCAAACACGCCTACTTCCAAATCACACAAAAAACTACTGTCTATACGAGTACATATATATATACAGTATACTCGTATACCAACCCCGATTATTCCAATTTTTCACCTCACCGCCAATAACGCCTGTATCTCCCTTACAACAACGACAAAAAAAAACACAAACGCAGAAAGTTGTTGTGGTCCATCGCACCCACCGCCCATGACAGCTCCGCCAATTACCCATATATCCAAAATAACCCCACATACTCTTGCAGTAATAACAAAAAACCGCAAGAGTATTGGGCGACGCACTTGTCAGCAGGTATATATGTTACTTTTTTGTTGTTGCAAGGTGCAGGATCGGTGTTCCCCCAAAACTCAAATGAAACTCAATAATAATAAATGAAATATCATTATTCTCCGGAGTAGTAGGCAGCAAGGAAGGGCTGGTACTTCCGAGGGGGCATGGAGTGAATTGACACACGACACGCAGTGAGACGTGGAAGTGTGGAGGGCTCAAGCTTTATTTTTACCCATCTGCCGGAGGATAAATAAATAAATAAATAAATAAATAAATAAATAAATAAATAAATAAATAAATAAATAAATAAATAAATAAATAAATAAAATACAATCGGTCCAGATTATCCAGCACCACCGCGTACGGCGCACTCGGCCAAAATACTAAATTCGACATAAAAAAATTGAGCATGTGTCAAGAGTATTGCTACGTACAGCACCACCGCGTACGGCACACTCGGTGTTGACTGCGACGAGATGCAGGTGGTATTCCAAAACCCGCGTCGCGCGTTGTGGAACACCACCCGCATCTCGTCGCAGTCAACACCGAGTGTGCCGTACGTACGCGGTGGTGCTGTATGATAGCAATACTCTTGACACATCCCAATTTTTTGAGTGTCGAATGAATTTACTCTCGGCCCGACATTCATCACGTCCCCGGGGCGGCGACGCCGCTTACATTCATCACGTCCGAGAAAGCCGGGCCTCTTGGAATGCGCGGAAGTATCGCCTTAATTTCTCCCCCGTTAAACATGGGCTTGAGGTTCCAGACGCCCTCCAGGCCCATGGACTCGATCTCGCGCGCCATGGTGACGTAGGCCTTGATGATCGCCGCGTCTTGGTCTCTATCCGCTCGGTCCCTGCAACAAGGGCAAGGTCATAACATCAAAAAGGGGATGCATGTTACGGTAGAGGTTCACCATGTTCGTTCTTGAGCTATATACCTATGACCCCGAATCTGATTATGGAGGTAAATAAAAGTGCTATCATATGTACATAGGACCTGAGAATAACTGAACAATATGGGTGAATAATTCCCGTCATTCAATCGTAGCACGGTTCAGGGGAGGGCGAGAGCTGATTTAGACCTTGAGCCAGCTTTCTTTCGACAAAAATGGTTGCAATAGAAACAGACATGGTTTTGAAAACACTGGAGTATAAAAAGTACAGAATAAACAGTGGTATAGTAGCACGACCGCCCGGGAAGATATATACTGCTGCCATACCCCTTAGCGGTGCCAATCATAGCTACCACCTACCAGTTCTATATGCCTCGTTTCGAGGTTGCCTTACGTAGCTGCTGCTGCTGACACACAACGCACACCAAGCACACCGAACACACACGCACACATAACACACACCAAACACACCAAACACACACGACACACACGACACACACGACACAAAACACACACGACACACACAACACAAAACACACACGACACACAAAGACGCACACAGCAAGCAAACAAGAGAGAGCGAGCGACTACAACAAGGAAGCGTCTACCCCCCCCCCCTCTCTGCTTCGCGCTTGGTGCTAGCAATGTCTGCCTGGTCGGTGAAAACCCGACATGCTCCGTCCCGGCATTGTAGGGATGCGAGGGTCTATGGTCATACGACTACGGCCGTGCACAATATGAGTACCCCCCCCCCCCCCTCCCAAGCCCACATGCAGGCGGTCTCACCTTGCGCTATTCGCGAGGATGTGCCTGGTCCCTAGGTCACCCGTCAGGCCAAGGACCAACGCGATTCGCCACATAGGCCCCACCTAAATACAATCCAAGCAAAGCCAATCAAAGCAAAGCAAAGCAAAGCAGGCACGAGCGCGATGGTGTTGCAGTAATGTCAGAACATCTCAAGCATGTATAGGCTGAACAAGTACGAGCCTATTACGTGGGACCATAGTAAATAGGACCAAATGTTGTTACTCAAAATAGGTAAATATGCAGGTTTTTTGTGTGCCGTAGGTCCTATTTACTAGCATTTACTAGGGTCTCCCGTAACAGTTTATGAAGAGGTGAACGGAAGGCCGACGAGAAGGACAGAAACGCCGTCCATGTCAGGTGAAAGCTTGCCAAAAATATATTGGCGTCGTTCAAAACACTGCGTGCAACGGGTAGCGACAACCAAGACAAAGACTTAACACCAAACAATGGCAACAAAAAACAAAGGACAACGAAGAACAACAAACAGGAACATCAACAGGTAAAAACAAAAAACAAAAAAACGACCAACAACATCACCGTCACCTCCACCACCACCACCAGCAAGAACAACGACACCAACCACAATCACCATTAAATTAACCCTGTAGGAACTGCAGTCCCGATGTGGGGACAAAACACTTGAAATTAGAAGGAAACGTTGGTGTCTGTGCAGTGCAGTACTAAAAGGGTTAGTTAAGTTCTGTAGCGGAGACAGACAGACAGACACTCACAGCTCTCAGTGTCAGTCCGGGCGCAAGGCGTGGCAGCGAAGTGGTCTTGTTCGCCCGCGTTGAAGAACCTTTCACTGGTTTCCTGACCAGGACCTGGAAATCCATCGCAGCGCTGTGTGCAGGAAGCAACCACAACAAGTACATGAAAGAAAAAAAATACACAGAACTCAGCTGTGAAATCGAAAAATTCAAAATTCCCTCATAACTAAGACATCTTTGTTAAGAGTGCTCACGTACTCGGTGCAGGGAAATTAATGTATAACGGTATTTGGGAGTTCCACAGATTATAATATGCGTGTTTCTCTGTGGAGCACACACATCTCAGCTGTGAGATCGAAAACTTCCACATAAGTAAGCCATCTTTGTTCAGAGTGGTCACGTATTCTGTGCAGGGATATTAATGTAACAGTGTTTGGGAGTTCCACAGAGTACAATATGCGTGTTTTTCTGTGGAGCACACACATCTTATCTGTGAAATCGACAATTTCCTCATAAGTAAGCCGTCTCTGTTCAGAGTGGTCACGTACTCGGTGCAGGGATACTAATGTAACGGTATTTGGGAGTTCCACAGAGTAAAATATGCGTGTTTCTCTGTGAAGCAACTCAACGGTTTGTGTGATGTTTTACCATCCACTTCATTCTTCGCTTGTACGACGGTAATATTAATATACCTACATCAGGAGGAGCTTCTACATCATGTGTGCTTATCTATGAATCCATCTCGACTCAGAGTATCCCACTATTAATCGTGGCCACTTGAACAATCCTTGCAATCTTGCTGTGGTACTCACTATCGCGAGTGCTACAGGGTGGTCTACAAATTCTGAGAGTTTCTTGTACGCAACGAATTCGCTACCTACTCATACCAGGTAAGGCACTTATACGTGGAGGACAGACCACTGACAGATAATCGGTCCCCGCTTCCAGATAGATAGACTCCTGATCTGTGTGATCTGTGTGATCTGTGTGACCTGTATGATCTACCTCATGTTGCCGGGTCGGAGTCGTGAAGCCTCCCATCATTTAGCGCAGGTTTTCTGGATTGAACTGCATAGAACTGGACTACGTCACGCAGATCCTGCACAACGTTGAGCAGGTTCCGAACTAGATGATGTATCGATGATCTATCTGATCTGTAGATGATCTGTCGAATCTGCAGATTATCTGTAGATGATCTATCTGATCTGTAGATGATCTGTCTGATCCGTAGATGATCGTGTGGAGGAGCTTACCTGAGCAATTGCATCACCCGCTCCGGGTCCTTCGCCCTGAGCTTGAGGCAGTCCGACATCATCACGTGGATCATCGGCACCTGTCGCCATCATCAATCAAATGTTGAAATAATACGCATCAAAACAATCATCACGAAATGATTTCAAGTGAAAAGGGGTATGCCTTATTGAGCAGTTCCTCCGTCGAGTAGTACACTATTAGTCAGTAATAGTCAGTAATACTCGTAGTAAAAGTAGTTTAGTACTAGGCAGTCACAATCATTGCTTGTTTTGCCAAAAAAAGGTACAGTACCCCTATTGTAGTAGTCAGTAAAAGTCAGTACTATTAAAGCCAGTCACAACCATTGTTGTAACAAAAAAGGTACAGTACCCCCATTAAAGAAAGGGACAACTGAGGTTTTGCCAACAGAAGGTACAGTACCCCATTATAGAAAGGGAGACCTGGGGTTAACATGGTTCATTTTCTGAGAGGTGGTCGTCGTAAGACAAGCAAGCGTCAAGGGATAAAAGCGAGCGTCGAGTCTGATAACTATCAAGAACAGGATGGATGGCCACTAAAACGAGTAGGAGGGGGTGAAGGTGAGTTCCTTCGCAGGCTCTCTTTGTTAACAGCTCTTAGAACCTTAGTCCTACCCTCCTGACCCCCTCCGTCACCTTAGCCAGCCCTTGCTCACGTCTTCCCCCAAACTCCACCCCGAAGAACACTAAAACGCAAGCAGCTCCTCTCAAGTCTCTTTCCCCACATTCCATACCAAGGAACGTTTAAGCACCCCAAAACAAACAGCAGCTCCTCTCAAGTCTCTTCCCCCGCATCCCATACCGAGAAACATGAAACACCCCAAAACAAACAGCAGCTCCTTTCAATTTTCTCCCCCCACGCTCCAACCCTCCCCAAGCCGTTACCCTACGTTACGTAACCACTACCGTGTACGCCATCCCTACCTCCCAGCCAACGCCTTTAATTCCCAACCAAAACGCCTGCTTACATTTTTTGCCGCCCGTTTCTGGTCGGCGCACATGCTGTTCGCCAAGGGCAGCAGGAACGCCGCGTAGATCCCCAACCGCCGCATCTCCTCCTCATCGACCGCTTCCACCCCTCCCCCTGCCCCTCGACTCCCTCCCTGCCCCCCGCCCCCCCCTCCCCCCCCCCCGCCTTTAGCTTTCGTCTTCCCCTTCGTTATTTCCTTTGCAGCAGCAGCAGCAGCAGCAGTTGCCTCCCCCTGCCCCTTCGCTTTAGCCTTGGTGACCTTCGCCTTCACTTTGGCCTTCAGAGCCGCCACTCCCCCCCCCCCGCCTACGTCCTTCTTAACACCTCCGTTTGCCACCACTGCTGGTGCTGCCTCTGCATCTGCCCCCCCCGCCTCGTCCGCCCCTGGGCTGAGCGGGTTGAATCCGTCCAGGTCTAGCTGCTCGCGGTCGAGCAAGTGGTACATGTTCTGCAAAACAATCACCAGCAGCAGCAGCAGCAGCAGCAGCAGCAGCAGCAATATCAGCATTTTAGCGACAGCATTTAGCAATAGCAGCAGTAGCAGTAGCAGCAGCAATAGCCAACGAGCCGCCGAGGGAACAAGAAACAAAACGGGGCGATTTGTGTTTGCAAAGTGTGGGCTTCGGTTTAACCCCGAATTTGGGTCAAACTACTTGGAATTAGTGCGGGACATGTTTTCAGTTCTGAATGGGTCAAGGTAGCTTGAAAGAGCTCGATATAACCCCTTAATAACTGGTCCAACGTAATTGAGGACAAACTACTTGTAAATAGTGTGGAATACATGTTTTCAGTTATGAAGGGATTAAGAAAAATACGGGTTTAGAGAGGCATGACATGGCACACATACATACAATTCTATTTAATATTAATAAACGGAACCCATTTTTCGGGGTGACAATACTTGGTTTTAGGGTGCACCTGTTTTTGGCACCAAAGTGACCAGATATACCTGATTTTGGCTGAAACCCATGAATAAACTCCTCTTGAAGGGCGGGATCATTTTCACGCACTATTAATAGTACATATAATACATGCAATAGAGAGGGCCTCATTCAGGACATTCAAGACAGCCCCATTTTAACTCACCCCTCATTTACTAGAGAGGGTCTCATTCAAGACATTCAAGACAGGTTTATCCCATAGTGAGCAACCGCCAATGGTGTACTTGTTCTGGAGCGCGGGGAGAGGGGCGCTGAGTACCAAGCAGCGGCGCGTCCTGGCAACGTTACACACCTCGGGGCAAATCATCTACAGTTCATACAGATCATCTACAGATAGATCATCTACAGATCATTTAGAACCTAACCTACCGTTATAATACGGTGTGCATAATCTGTGCAGTACAGGTCCAAGGCAGGAAACATGTCCTACACCATGCAGGCTATACGCTTTCTACCCAGCAACATGAGCTAGATCATACAGATCATACAGATCATACAGATCACCTGCCCTGAACGATAAAGGATATGCAGTATGAACCGATGTTCTGTACATTAACGAAGTCGTGAGTCTGTGACATACATGCCAGGTACTACAGTAAGCAGGTATGTTACTATCTCTCTCTCTCCAAAAGGCAAGAATGCATGAATGAATCCCGTCGAAGGCCCACCTTAAGGTATACCATGCCGAACTCGTATGCGCGGGGGCCATCGTCATCCGTGGGGAGCACGAACTTCTCCGGCAGGGGAAAGACGATGGGGAGGAGGTCCATGTCGTCCATGAGCTGGAAGGCGCGCAAAGGCGCCGCCGATCGAACCATCTGGTCCAGCTCGCACCCCACGCGTTCCCGGCTAACCTTTGCTCGCAAGATAACGAAAACGAGAAGAAAAAAACAAAAACAAACATGGCGGGTGGCAGTAAGACAATAACAGTACAACGGTATGATCCAATGGTATGACACAACGGTATGGTGGAACGGTATGATCCAACGATATCACACAACGGTATGATCCAATGGTATTGACACAACGGCATCGTAGAACGGAATGATCCAACGATATGACACAACGGTATGATCCAACGGTATGATCCAATGGAGCAAAATGCCTTACAGGGGTGGTGGCTTATTTCTGAGTTCGTGTAGCCCGACCAAAATTTGACTATACTGATTATAGTACAGGAGCTTGTCTTATAAAAAAAAATTACGAGCAATATTGATACTCTCACCAGTAGTTAAGTTACACACTAGAGGAGCCCAACCAGTAGATACATGTGGAGCCTATACTATAATCAAGTGCACGGTGTGACACAACTGTTTTACACAACAGAGAGATGCGGAGGGGAACATGAAACACAGGATGGAGGACTACAACAAATACGAAAAATAAAAGTTTCTGCACACTCACTAGTTGTAGCAGGAAGGGAACTGTTTTGCAAGAGAGGGGCGCAGAGCTGCTGCATACTGCTGTAGCAGAAAGGGAGGCTGTTTTCTTATGCTTAATATTTGTTCGCTTGTTCTACTACTTGGCACGTTCATGAAGCCTCAAATTTGTCGGCCCTCTCTACAGCAGGGGTCCCGCAATAAGGCGGTGGTGTGCCTTCAGAGCAATATGACCGCCTTATAGAGGGAAGCCGCCTTATTCATTCAAGGTTATGTGTGCGATTCCCCAGTCGCGCCAAACGATTTTGACCGTCTTATATCGGGATACCGTCTCACTCAAACCGCCTTACTGGGGGTATGTAGTAAAACTGTAGTAAAACACATTGCTACTAAAGTACCTTCTATATGTGAGAGAGGAGCTCCATATTACGTTCGAAAATTAAATAAAACCACAAACAAAAAGCTCTCGCTCCCGACCAGTACCCGACACCCATGGAACAAACGAACAGAAAAACACTCTAACCTGCCCCTCCCCCCCTACCCACCCCGCTCCGTCTCGAAAGGGATGCGTGGTCAACGGTCAAATGACCAAGGCAAACAACGAATGAGTATGCCCCCCCCCCCTCCCCCCCCTCCCCACAGCAATGTCTGCCTGGTTGGTGAAAACCCAACGCGCTCCGTCCCGGCATTGTAGGGATGCGAGGGTCTATGGTCATATGACTACGGCCGTGCACAACATGAGTACACCCCCCCCCCCCCCCCCCCTGTTCAGACACGCCTACTATCTCACCTTGGTGCAGAGGGCCTCATGTACCCTAGGGTCCCTCCCAGCGTTCATCAGCTCCGGGTGCACCCTGAACCCCAGCCGGCTCGCGAACCGCACCGCCCTGAGCACGCGCAGAGGGTCATCGAGGAGAGTCTCGCAGGCGGGCAGGGGGGTGCGGACGAGGCCCAAACGGAGGTCCGAGGTTCCCTTGCCAGTGTAGTCTTCTACCGTGCCCGTGTTCACGTTGTAGAACAGAGAGTTGATCGTCAGGTCTCTGAAATAAGGAGGCGGAAAAGGACGGGGGGGGGGGGGAAGGGGGGGGGGGGGGGGGGGGGGGGGGGGGGGGGGGGGGCGGTTTTTGGGGCTTAAGGGGGGGGGGGGGGGGGGGGAGATACGGAAACTATTAATCTGTATTTCCATTTTTTTTACTAACAATATTTGGTCCTACGTACTATGGCCCCCCGTATTACTATACTTCCAAGTCTACTCTTACTTGATACCACTCTATCCCCAAATATAAGCCCCTTTCGCACAGTATTATTCAATACAATTGTTGCTTATATTTCGGGACATAGTGACAGCTGCATACTCGAGGTAGAGCTCTATCAACAGCACGTACGCTCCCGATACGACACTCGCCAAACGACAACCCCCACTTCGTATACGAGTACTTCTCAAAGTAACATTCCAGTGCCACACTAACTATCACGACCATGAGTAAATAGAGTCTACGTTACACACAAAAACCCATACATTTCACTATTTGTACCTACAACATTTCGAATAACGAGCAGTATACTCACAAAAACTATACCACCTCTCCAACTCAGCCCCCTCCCCTCCCCCCTCACCTGCGGAAAGCATCCTCCATGGGAGTTCCAATATTAATGCTCGGGATGCGGCTGTCCTGGAGGTACGACTCCGTCCTCAGGTTCACAAAGTCCACCCAGAACTTGTCGATCCGAAGCGTGGCGGTCTCAAGGTGCTTAGACTTTTCAGGGTTGGAAGCGATCAGAGCAACTTTGCTCATCCTCGACCCGCCTTTCGTCTGGAGTTCCAATTCACATCGGAAGCGGATGGAGGGAGGTGGGGGCGGGGGTGTGTGTCAGTGGTAGGAGGGGATCAACGGAGGCCGGGGTCAATACAGGGGGAGGAGAGGGGACGGGCGGGGTCATTTTTTCCTTTTTTTTTCTTCCATCTCATAAATTTTCTTTGCGTCCTTCCTTTCTCTCTCCTTCCTGCAGTAGTCGTAACTAGAGGTGGGCACCTAGAGGGAAAATTAAAAAACCGAAAACCGGCCAAGGAGGCGTTATTCTCGAATCCAAAAACCGGTTTAAACCGGTTTTTTTCAGCCGGTTTAAACCGGTTAACCGAAAACCGGTTTAAACCGGATGACAACATGAAACGCCTCCAAATCATTGCATGAAACGGTATTTATGCGTCCAGTACATGCTGTGTATGTGAATTCCGAGCCACGGTTAGCGTACCAATAGAACACGAGGTGGTATGGTACAACAACAGCACAGCATACATTTTACGGGGTAACGTGAATTCCAGGTATAACTCATTATAAATATGACACCGCTGCCACAGGTACTACAACACCGATTGCTGCTGCCGCAGTGCGATTTTCGTGGGCAGTCGAGACCGCAGCAGATCTACGACCGACAGGGTTAGGCGCTGCATACCACTGGATTAATATATAGCGAAGCGAATTGACGAAAAAAGACTCCTGCCAACAATAAAGCAGCGCGATATCTATGTTAATATTATTATTATTATTATAATTATAATTATAATTATAATTATTAATATTAACGGGTTATTAATAGTAGAGTTTAGCGGTGCACGGCGCACCTTTTAGCCCCGCACACCAAAACCAAGTTAGTTTCGGCCCGCACACAAAGAGCAAGTGAACTTCGATCCCCCAAAACAGTCAATTTCCATCCAGACACTAAAACCAAGTCATTTTCAGCCCTGACACTAAAAACCAAACAAATTTCGAGCCCTCGCACAAAAATCAAGTTAATTACTATCCTCACACAAAATAATTTATACTTCAATCCCCCACACAAAAAACAAGTTGAAAATTCAGCCCTAACACTAAAATCAAGTCAATTTCGATCTCTATTCTAAAACTAAGACAATTTAGATGCCCCCACACTAAAACCAAGTCAGTTTCAACCACCCACACTAAAACGAAGTATTTTCGACTCGCACACAAAACCCAAGTCAAATAGGATACCTACACTGAAATCAAGTATATTTATATCTCCCGCACTAAAACAAAACCGTTCTCGGCCCACACGCAATTACCAAGTCACCCAGACACTAGAACCAAGTCATCTTCGACCCGTACTATATTACTACTGCTGTACGTAGCAGTGTAATCAGCCAAGAGTCGGTACGATTCTGCCGGTTGAAACCGGTTAACCGGTTAACCGCGGTTTTTTCCGGTTTAAACCGGTTTTCGGTTAACCGGTTTAAACCGGCCCAAAAAACCGCGGTTTTCGACGAGTCACCGACACGGGGACTCATTTCGTATCTATGATTGGAGTTGGCACCACTCTGGGCGCAAATGTAGGGACCGTTTAGACTTGATATGTATATTAAAACAGTTCTTATTTTTCCGTCCAGAGTGCTGCCAAAGTCATGCAAAACTGTAAATTTCAAGCTCTCGACCTCTCTTTGCTTGACCGTGCTCCCTCTACGTGCACGTGACGGCGAGACGCGAAATCGTGCATATACCATTTGTAGCTCCGTGATGCTGCTGTGCATATACCATGTGTAGCTTCGTGATGCTGCAGGCTCATCATAGCAGCTTCAGCTGCTGCTGTACATTATGTACATACAGCATATACGTGCTGCTGTAGACTACCCGCCGGGGTTCAAAAATATTGAGAGTTCGCAGTTCTCCACGAGGCCTGGGTGGCACGTGTTCTCGGGGATTACAAACTCTTCCCCAGATCCTAGCACAAACCTCGCTCAGTGGCCTTCACAATGGCGACGCCGGCCACGTAATCGACTCCCCCCACGGGTCGGAGGTCAGAGAACACGTACCGAAGAAAACACGCGAAGACATGAGCCCTGTATGCAGACTACGAACCAAACGTCTCACAGGGCACGATTTTTCGGAGATCTCGTCGTAGATCTCGACGTCGAGGCCTCGCGCGCGCGCTACGGCGCCGAGCGGGCGGATCAGCTAAGCCGGCGGTTGCAGGCGAGGCGGGGGCACGCCTCAGCGAAGAAATCGCGCGGAAAGGCGATCAGAGGCTGGAGATATCCGCAGACCTAAGCATGTGCATATGTGATAAGCGAACTAAGATATATATATTTACACACAGCAGTAGTAGTGTTATACCTGGTATATGGTATCATGCATACATATGTGTAAGTGTGTGCATCAACCATGCTCTAAACAGCAGATGCTCTGCTGACGTGTTATAGTTTTCATATATCAAAACATATACCATACCAAGGTATACAAAACTTGCACGTACGACAACTGTATAATATACTTTCACTTGTTTTGGACTCTTTAAAAAAAAAGTTGATTTTAGTCTGAAAACAAAATATATTAAAAATTAGTGGGGATTTTTATCTTGAAATTAGTGTGGATATTTTTACTTGGTTTTAGTGTAGTTAGAGCGCGCGCAGGAAAGCCCTCCGAATACGCTGATCTGCAAGGCATAGGAAAAAAAGACAGGAAGCAAGTAATCGCGAAGAACGCCCTATTAATAGTAACCATACGTATAGTACCTGTGCACCGGCAATGTCTTCTTCACAACAATGTTTTATACCTTGAAATCGCGCCACCCCGTGCGCTGTGGTTGTGGCTCGGAATCCACATGTAAACAGCACGTTTTTCACCCAAACATGCCGGCGTGTTCAATGATGTGGAGGCGTTTCACGTTACCATCCGGTTTTAACCGGTTTTCGGAAAACCGGTTAAAACCGGCTGAAAAAAACCGGTTTTATCCGGTTTTTTGTTTTGATAATAACGCCTCGTTATCCGGTTTTCGGTTTTTTTTTTTCGCCTCCCGGTGCCCACCTCTAGTTGTGACCTGCACATAATAGCACAGTGCAGCGAAGTTTTAGCTACAGGTCCGAGGTGTGATACAGACTAGTTGTGAGTTCCCAGTATCTGAGAGGAGAGCATGTCGCCGGAGGCTGCCTTGATAGTAAAACAGGAGAATAAATTCGATTTGCTTTCCCCGCGATTCCGACGCGGGGGGCTGCACTGACTGAAGTTTACGTACCACTCTGTCCCCGAAATATAAGCACCGCGTTTTCAATTTTAATTTTCATCCCACAAAAAAGTTGCTTAATATTTCGGGCAGAAGTGGCAGCTTTTTTGAGCTTTTTGCGTGTATTTCTTTTGAGATGCCCTCAGCAACAAAGATGTCAGGAGACGGTCAGTCGAGGGAAAATGGGCATCGGTCAAGGGTGTGGATTCGAGTGTTCCACACGAAAACCTAGTATTTTGGCGTCAGTCAAGGATCAAAAAGGAAAAATTGCCGTCAGTCAAGGGGTGAAAGTGCCGTCTCCTGACATCTTTTGAGGAGTGGTGTTATGCATTCTGACGTCATGTCTCATCAGTGACACGCACCAAAAATGTTTTTTTTGGGGGTCATTCCCATAGGTCCACATCCTGTGTGGAACGATGCATTGCCCTACTGGGCAGTTCGTCGGGGCAGTTCGTTGTTCGTTCGTTCTGTTCGTTCTTAGTCGGTGCATCAGTCAGTGCATCATTGTATCTTCTTCTACTGGATACGAGTATATATTTTTTCTTTTTTTTGGAGGGTCATCTCCCATACCACAGCCGCCACCACGAGCGCTATGTATACTTGGATGCCCCACGACGTGTAATGACGCATTAAAAAAGAAAACCCCGAGAGCTGCCCATACCATATAATACTTGGTTTGGTAATCTATGTATGGATCACTATTTAATCACATGACAACACCAAAAAGACCTGTCTGTGTAATGTATACCTGTTAACTGTTGTATAAAAAACATAATCTCCGCCCTGACTTTTTCACCCCCGAGATGAAATACGATACATTACTCAACATGCTATTAATATTAAATACAATATATCCCCCACCATCTACCCTACGTACTAACCCTCTCTCCGCCCCCCCCCTACCCACCCCGCTCCGTCTCGAAAGGGATGCGTGGTCAACGGTCAAATGACCAAGGCAAACAACGAATGAGTATGCCCCCCCCCCCCTCCCCCCCCCCGCTGCCACACACCCTAACCTAAAACCATACTGCAAAATAAATTACTGCTATTATAATAAAATCGTCTGATTGACCACTATTTACTTGTTACAAACATTTCACTCCAAAAAAAACCCTGAAAATTCATACTAGATTTTAACATACCTCCTGTCAACATGGTTGATTGGTTCGTCCACACCCCTGTCTCTATGTGTGTGRCCCCCCCCTCCCTTTAACAGTTATAAGGGATACAAKCCCCCCCCCTTTTTTTTCTTTTTTTTTTAACCCCTACCTACTAATTGCCATTAAAGATACCTTATAGGTACAAATAAATAATGCACACTACGAATATTTTTTTAAAAACCCAAATCACTAATTAATTAAAAATCCATCCAGGTGCCTTTAAGTTTTACTCCCTAACCTGTCCTCACTTAGAGGTGGGCACCTTTAAGAAAAAAACCGGTTTAAACCGGTTATTGGAAACCCAGCAGGCGTGCCCGAGTAGACGGTTTTTGGCAAAATANCCCCCCCCCCCCCCCCCCAATGTGCTCCGTCCCGGCATTGTAGGGATACGAGGGTCTATGGTCATACGACTACGGCCATGCACGAATATGAAGTACAACCCCCCACACACACGAAGAAAGAGCCCAGTTTCACAACGCCGACCGCATATATATCATATGTACAAGCATTATCATACCTTCGAAAGATAACGGCTTAGTTTCGTGGCGAAGTCTCCTCCCATGCAGTTGTCAAGCGCGATGTCGATGTCCATTTTGTCGACCTTGGACAGATGGCGCTGGTGGAACCCCTGCTCCTGCCCCACCAGCTTGTCTCGGACCCAGCCCCCAGCCACTCGCAGCGTCGTGCCCATCTTCTCTTGCTCCACCATCTGCGGACGTATCGGTTTTGATTTTTGGATTTAAGTTTCGGGTTTTTCGTTTTTGGCTTTTAAGTTTTGTTTTTGTTTGTTTGTTTGTTTGTTATACTATTATATTACTAGTAGTCCAAAACAGACAAAAGCCGTAACATCAAATATGCAAGCAATGTCTGCCTGATTGGTGAAAACCCAACGTGCTCCGTCCCGGCATTGTAGGGATGCGAGGTTCTATGGCCATACGACTACAGCCGTGCACGGCATGAGTACCCCCCCCCCCCCACTGATGCAGTACGTTACCAAAAATATCACACACCAAACATGCCACCATATATATACAATACCCTTTCCCCTACCCCACTATTACTACGTATCAATATGTTATTTCGTACCGGAATTAGAGTTGATTATTTATTTTCTGAGTTAGGGCACACGAAATTATATTCGTACTACAGTTTAATAGTGTAAACTATACATACCTCCAGCAGCGTGGCGAAAAGCTTGCTCTCCGCTTTTGTGAGCTTGACCTTGACGTCCGTTCGAAGGTGGCCACCGGGGCTCCTTGTGACCGGCATGAGGTCAGGCTCATGGGGGTGCTGAGGGCTGCCCAACAGTCAGACATCATCATGGTTAAGAGAAGGCCATCATGGTTAAAAAGAAGGTCATCATGGTTAAAAAGAAGGTCATCATGGTTAAAAGAAGGTCATCATGGTTAAAAAGAAGGTCATCATGGTTAAAAGAAGGTCATCACGGTTAAAAAAAAGGTCATCACGGTTAAAAGAAGGCAATGAAATCATACAGATCAAATCAACACGTCTCAGACAGATGATCTATCTATCTGTCTACAGACAGATCTATCTGTCTGAGTTCCTCGCCTGATCTTGTGCAGGATCTGCGTTCGTACGGACCCAACCAAGGAAATGTTCTAGATCACGCAGACTATGAGTATAGGGCTCCCACCCTGCAACATGAACTATATCCTACAGATCATACAGATCATATAGATCATATAGATCATACAGATCATACAGATCATACAGATCATACAGATCATACAGATCATACAGATCATACATCTGTCTGCCCGAAATATCTAGACCATGGAAGTCGTAATGATGAATATAAGCATATGAGGTAATGAAGGCCATTCACGCCATATAAGTCTGAATGTCATCGATCTCATCGAAAAGCCCTCGAGGACATCAAGGACATCAAGGTCACCAAGCCATCAAATTCATCAAACCATCAAGGTCATCAAATCAACGCCCTCATGAAGGGGGTCAAAGTCATCAAGGTCATCAATCTTCATACATGTCATCAAAGCCCTCAAGGACATCAAGAACATCAAGGACACCAAGCCATCAATTTCATCAAACCATCAAGGTCATCAGATCAACGCTCTCATGAAGGGAATCACTGTCATCAAGGTCATCAATCTTCATACATGTCATCAAAGTTCTCGAGGACAAACAAGGCCATCAAAGTCATCAATAGAATCAAAGGAAAGCAATGCCATCACTGCCACCGAGGTCACTACAGTCACAGACAGTAATTGCAGCAGGGCTATCAAATCAAGACCATCCAAGTCCATCAACTCTTTCAAAATTGCACCCCAGCATACTTGTTTTTTGGGGACAAAATACTTGGGATTAGTGACGGGCCATTAACGCAGTACCACTACGAGAAAAGCAACGAAAAAGGTCGTCAAGGAAATGACAGTACAGCAGTCATCAAAGTAATCAATGTCGGGCCAAGCAGAGAGACGGCGAGGTCGAACGTACTTGACCATCATATAATCGGATACTAGGCAATAGTGACAGGACCCAGTAGAGCCTACCACTTGATCGAGGCTATTCGAGAAAATGGTAGACAAGAGACTAATGGTTGATTGGGTCTGATTGGCTTAACCTTAGCCTCGGGATTATTGACAGCAAGAGTTATATTCGTCTCGTACACAATAACTATTGAAGGTGACCCTTTATAGGATCAGCCGGGAGCAGTGTCGGCGGCGAAAATTCCCGGAATTTTCTAAGGTTTAATGTCTCTGGAGCTATGCACCATTATATGTATGTGTGTGTTCTTCATATTAAACCGTTCTTTCTAATCGGCGACTCGGGAGGGCTGGGCCAGATATTATATAGACATCAGGAAACAATCAGGCGGCTTGCAATTATTGGATTGAAAAAAAAAGCGCCCCCAGCGGACGCCGTGCACACTTAACTGTTAATAAACACAACCAAGTATACAAGTAAGTGCACCAAAATACTGGTACAGCATTATCATAGTGGTAGTACCATACTGCAGTATGTATGTGAAGCATCTATATACCAGGTATATTATAGGAGGGCCACAAAAAAGCGGCGAACTCTCATGGCACAAGCAACAAGCAACAACACACAATAACGAAACCAACAGCGACAACTTCAACGTGCACAACAACACCAGGAACATCACCAACATCACCACCATCACCATCACCACCGCCTACATCAACAAAGGCAACAGCGTCAACCCCCTCCCCGCCCCCACCACCACCAACACCTCACTACTAACACCTCAGTACCAACACCATCACCACCAACTCAGTACCAACACCTAGGTACCAACACCATCACCACCAACTCAGTGCCACCACCACCAGCACTGCCAACACCTCAGTCACCTGAAGGCCGAGCCGAGGCGATCCAGCGTCGACAGCGGCGACAACGACTGCGTGGGCGGAGGCAGCGGCGTCCCTCCCAACCCTCCCAACCCCCCCAGCCCCGCCGCAGGCCTGACCGTGCTCTGTCGCCAGCGGGCCGTGTGTGCCGTGTGCGTGTGTGCCGTGTGTGCCTTGTTTGTGGTGGTGTGTGCTGTGGTCAAGCCTCCGTACCTATCGCCTAGGGCAGCGCCAAGCGCCAAGGAGCGTTTCGTGGCTCTCACTCGCGGCCGCCATACGGACACCACGAATGCGCTGGGGGGGATGGGTGGGTAGGGGGGGGTGCGCGTGGGATGGAGGCGTGATGGAGGCGGGAGGGCGGGGGGGGGGGGGTGAGAGCGCGCGATGCAGGCGGGGGGACGATGAGGTTCCTGGGGGTTACTTCACTGTCATGCATGTCGAAGGGGTCGGCGATGACCCTCGGCATCCCTATTCGAAGAAGGGGTAAGGGGGGGATTGGGGGTGGGGGGGGGGGGCACGTAATGTTATTCGTACTCATTTGTTGCTTGCCTTAGTCATTTGACCATTGACCACGCATCCCTTTCGAGACCAAGGGGGGGTGGGGGGGTGCCCCCTCCAGGAACTGAGACCAAAAATAACGATGATTTCCTGGCCCATAATAGATGGTTCTGATTTCTGGGTTTCGGGGATCGCTGAAAACTACAGAAATCACGGCTCAAAATTTTCCCATAATGGTCTTAAATCGGGGTACCCACTATCTGTGTAAATATAAGGAAATAAGTGGGTATGATGGCATGGCGTTATTTGTACTACTGTAAATAGTCTGTTGCACACCCTTGAAGTTGACAGTTCCAGGGCCGTTCACGGATCAGGACCCGAGGTATTCAACATATCATATCACGGGTCGGGCCAGGTCAGGTCGGGTCGGGTTGGGTCGGGTGAGGAGGTCTTCAAAATCTCACACGTCGGGTCGGGTTCGGGTTAGGTGACCCGACCCGACCCGACCCGACCGGACCCGACCCGCGAGTTTTGACCCGACCCGGGAACAGCTCTGGAAACTTCTACACGTCGGACATGTAATATCATCTACAGATCTACATATAGATCATAATATAAACCATCTAGATGCTAACCTATGTTTTGCGGGATCTGCATATAAATAGTACAGATCTGTCCCAGGAAACATGTTCTACAGCAAGTCATGCAGACTATACAGCTCCAACCTGGCAAAATGAGCTAGATCATACAGATCATACAGATCATACAGATCAGGAATATATCTGTCTTGAAATATCTAGATAATGAAGTAAGTGGGAATTATCTATCTGGTCTATTTGATATATATCATCTGTCGGAGGTGTGGATAGTTCTGATGACAGATATGTATGTACACATCATAGCACTTCAATAATACCAGTTCTCGTTTTTTAGGCCGCCGTATTTGAGGATCTCGCGTTCCTGTCTGCGCTGTACAAATCAAGAGAACCAATACATAAATAAAAACGACAGCTGTGAGATCGAGGATCTTTGCAAGATGCGTGGGGCAAGATGCGTGGGACACTTCGATCGCCCCAACTACGGGTTGTGAGGGGAACAAAATCTGACAGCTAATATATACGAATAATTAACCCCAGTTTGAGAGAGATCAAGCTATGCTCTATATGCCCTCTGCAGGTATCTGAGGGCATGAGTGCGGGTTGGGGCTAGGGTAAGAGGTAGTGCACGTAAAGGATTAGGGTTACTAGTAATAGGGTTCACAGGTTGTCCGAGTACCTTGGAGTAAAGTCCCGAGTATTGGAGATAAATTACTTCAGGTACTTCGTGTACTCGGAGTATTTCGGGGTTCGATTTTCCGGATACTGCTCGTACTCGGAGTATTTCGGGTATGAACACTCTCGATACTGCTTTACTCGGAGTATTTCGGGGTCCGATACTGCGGGTACTGCTTGTACTCCGAGTATTTGGGGCTTCAGTACTGCTCATACTCCAAGTACTCCGAGTATTCAGGCCGCTAATACACTCATACTCTTAAGTACTCGGAGTACGAAATGTATTCGATACTCGGAGTATACTCGGAGTGTGAAGTACGTTAGGAGTACCTTTGCATAATTTTAAAGACTCGGCCGTCATTCCTCCCAGGTCCTGGGAACATGTGACTGGCGTTTATAGCATTAAAAAAATCACAGATGCTCCCATTACCTCGGAGAATAATTGGAGTATTTTCGAGAAAAAAATACTTCAGGTACTTTAGTGTACTCGCAGTATTTCGGTGTCCAATACGATACTCGGTAGTACTCCGAGTAATTTAGGTGTTTTTACTCCGAGTACTGCTTGTACTCGAGTATAAGTACTGCTCATACTCCCAGTACTCGGAGTATTTGGGCCTTCAGTACTGCTCATACTCCAAGTACTCCGAGTATTTAGGCCACCAGTACTCTAATACTCTCAGTACTCGAGTACGAAAAATACTCGATACTCCGAGTATACTCGGAGTATCGAGTATACTCGGACAATCTGTGTAGGGTTTCTATTTATACTGCTGTAGGGTAAGGAGGGTTTAGTTAGGGGTAGGCTTGGAGGTATGTATATACGTAGAGCGTGGGGTTTGGGTTAGGCCGTGTCTCTCATTCTTTCAGCTGTAGGATTGCAACTCATGATTTGCAACATGCGGGTTGCAAATAGGGCGCCAAAAGAGCTTCGGACCTGTCACCATAATCTATTATTGTCATATTATAGATGCGCAGGACACCTAATAAGAAACATGAAATATGGTCCAGGCTGGATTTCTTGTTTTAGAGAGGGTGCTTTCTACACTAACTTCAATATAACGAATATCGAATTTCTTATTTTCCTCTAACTACCAGCCTGGCTGTGGCTTTCTTATCAGCCCGTTTCTTATTAGGTATCCTGTACTATATGACAAGACCACCAACCATAACCTGGCAACACAGCAGTACCACACAGTAGTAGCCACAGCAGTAATGCCCACAGGCCACAGGTATATGCCGTACGTCTACGAACAGCAGAGGCAACCAACCCTCTCGGCCATAACTACAGGAACCAGGGTGTAGCAGTACGATAATTTCGTAGTCTATGTCGGCATGGTAAGCTTGAAGCTTGCAGGCGGGCGACTCCACGAGCATGTGTATACTGCTCGCACGTACCGTGCGTACGTACGTATATACGACAGAGCAACAACAGCATAAAGTCAAGGACATCCTAAAGTTTATCGACATACAGCAGGCACGAGTTCGTGAAAAAGGAAGCCAGGCATGTCCCATACCTAGGTATGTACCATGTCAATGTGCCATGTGGGACTCTACTCGTACGAACAGCATTAGTACGATATGTATGAATACGTGCAGCGGCGGGGTGATAAAGCACGCGGCATGTGCACACGCGCAGGAGCGGCGGGCTTACAAATGAAGCACGGCTTTGATACCGGTATGTACCACTTATGCATGGGTTAGAAGCGAGGAGCACGACTACAGAGTAGTACTCGTGTAAGTGCCGTCCTGTACAAGCCATTGACACATTCACCTCGTGACGAAAGCAACACGGCCGTAAAACCCAAACAATTCTCAATACTACAAGGTAGTCGTGCTCTGTCTGAATCAGGAGATTCAAGAGGTATGTGCCTTGCCTATCATGCCTTCGTAGTCGGTTCGTTGATGAATGCAACAGCATCTTTGGCAAGGCAACACAGAACACAGGAGCAGCACAGCAGTGCTGCTCCAAGATGTACATTGAAACCTATACATACACACTAACAACAACAATATTCGCAGTAAAATGGCACCTAAACATCATTGATCTAGGTCCGGTACAGGAAGGAGCACAACGACATGCAGGATTATTCCTGTGCTCCCGTCCTTTCCCAGCTGCACACTGCTCGAGCGCAAAGCTCGCTGGACACGCAGTGGACGAGCACACTCAGTGAGGTGCTGATATGGCGAGCTGATTTCGGGCACAGCAACCACATCAGCTCGGGGACTGCGGTAGTAGCAGCACAGCTTGCTTACGCCTACGCTCTGCTGGGTATCAGGGTTTATGTTGATGTGCGCCGCCATGTGGCCTCAGGGCAGAGAAACGCAGGACAGCAGTCTGCTGGCTCGATAAGAGCAACAAGCAGCCCACCACGAGGAACATAAAACGCGCGCGCAGGGAGACCTCTAGCATTTTCATACAGACCACGCGCACCCTGCAAAGCGACACCTCCGTCCGGCGCTGCGTGGCTGCCTACCTGCGTGTCCGAAGACCCTTCCCTCTAACGGCGCACAGCATCGCCAGCACCAGCACAAGAGAAACAGTGTTAACTCGTTGTCTTTTCATTCAGACGTCGAGGCCCAAAGGCCGGCTCCGGCAGTCCAGCGCTTGCAACGTGCACCCTCCCTCCAATACTGCCCTGACGTGGATGGGCCCACGCGTGTGGGGTGGCTCGGAGCTATCTCGTATGGCAGGCTTCGTTTGGCTTGATGCTGTGATCTCGCCTACAGCAGTTGCTGGTACTGCGCTGGCACTGCGGAGGCGGTACTTCGTCAAAAGGGGTCCGGGGTTGACTATTTTTCGATTTTTTTCGACATGAGCGCCACCCATTGCATGCGCGTGCTCGTATGAGATCAGACATCAGACCCGTTCGGGTTGTAACCTACCTGGTACCTGGTACGAAGTTGTTGTGAAATAGATGGCATGCCTTGTCGGCATCGTTGACCACCCTAAGAGATGCGGGCGATAGGCTGCACCAGGTACCTCTCTCTGTATTTGTTGTTTCGTGTGGTGCATGCAGCACCAGATTTTCGGGGGTTCCGTATTTTTTCTGTACTAAAATCAAGTTGTTCCGGTCGGTTGCGACTATTAAATACGAACAACGTACACATGGCCTCTTCTCTGTCTCGCCCATGCATTCTATTGATGGTACGGTATGCTGGTACGTCGGAGTCTAGGCTTTTGTATCATACGCGCCGACAAAGGAAGGTGCTTTCTAACCTTCACAGTAAGTAGTAGTATTATTGGTGGTCTCTCTGTGGCGCCGGTTGCCTGTCCGTGAAATCGTTACACACAGCAGTCGTCGTGTCACACGGAATACTGTTGTACCCAATCAGTGTGGAGTGTGCGGAATAGTGTCGTTACATATCAGCTATTATAGTGCCGTATTGTCGGTACTGTTGGCTGGCACATACCAGCATACATATCATACCGGCACTACAAGTATAGAGGGACCTTTTAATAAGGTTCGGGCGAGTCGCGTTCTTCTGCCATCCGTCGATCCGATAGCTCCTTACCATACCATCAAGAAGGTCACAAATAACCCCGCGCAAAACTACAAGAAAGTGCGCCAAAAATGCCAAAAATGCAGAAAACCCGCGCCAAGCAAGCAATCGCTCGAACACAACACGACGATCATCCATCGCTGAACCAAAACCATCAAGCCGCGCCGTGGTCCCCTATCACCGGGCCCATGGCACCGACAACAAAAACGACACAGAACCGACCCAACCATCCATTCATCCATCCATCCAAGAGACTGCCGAGCCACCGACTACACACCAACTCGAAACCCTTGTAAAAGAAAACACCAAGTAGAAACGAAAGCCGCGGTACCCACCCTATACCGCTACTACCGCCGAACCCCTTATTCGACGGTTTGCCGAAAAACAATACCATGGACATGGCGAGACAAAGACACACGAAAACCGCCATCAACGGCTACGATCTGAGATACGATTCAAGATACGATCTAAGATACGACCTAAGATACGATCTAAGATACGATCTAAGATACGACCTAAGATACGATCTAAGATACGATCTAAGAAACGATCTAAGATAAGATCTAAGATACGATCTAAGATACGATCCAAGATACGATCTAAGACACGATACGATCTAAGATGCAATCTAAGATACGATCTAAGATACGATCTAAGATACGATCCAAGACACGATCTAAGATACGATCTAAGATACGACCTATTGTAAGATACGATCTAACGTACGATCTAACGTACGACCTAAGATCGCTTGGTCAGCCTGGCTCGTCCGCGGCCTGGTCTGCTCGGCCTGGACACGGCAGGAACTGGAGAGACTATCGTCGAACGCTCGCCCCCAAACGCACCCCCTCCTCCCCCCCCTGCCCCTGCTCCTCCCGAGGCTTGGTCTGCGGCGTCTCGGGCAGCGTGCGCTACGGCCTCGTCGATTTCGTTGGCAGCGCGAATCTCCACCTGGCCAATGAACGCGCGAGTGTCGAATATTATCAGGCGCGATTGTTGTTTTTTCCCATCCCATTTATTATCTTTGCACTTCTGTCCCTCTCCCTCCATAGTCGTAACTCAGATCCGGGGTAAAAAAGCAGGCTCTTCTCCCTCCTCCCCGCTACGTACGGTTCGTGCCTTGATTTTTATCGCGCAGAGGGTTCAGCATTCCCAACGCTCGTCGACTTTTAATCGAATTTTGCTAACTCACGCTCTCGTGCTTTCCGCTAGTCGAGATATTTTTTGCGAGAAAAAGTCCCCACGAGCATGCACTCGGGGGGGCTTGAACTCACGACCTTGACTCTAACAGTGACGAGATTCACCTGCCATTCCACCGGGGACGCCGGCTATGGGGCATGGGGCTGGCTTACTGCAGCGAACGCAATGCTAATCACGAACCCTCACCATGTGATCGACCGTCGTGCCCACTTCGGCAGCCGCAGCGACAACACTAGCTTTGCTGGAGGAGTAGGTCATCTTAAGCCGCACGGCCGACTCCTCCGGGCAGCTGTACACGAGAACTGCCGGAAACAAAATACAGGGGGCAAGGGCGCACATCAAGTACACAGCCGTCAATAATAAGAAAGCTCGAACTTCATGTTAATATATGGAAACCACGCAATAAGCGCCCAAATGTTGGAGGTGTCTCTATTAGGAGTAGGAACGGTGGTCGGTCTCCGAAGGGGTGCGTGGTCAATGGTCAAATTACTAAGGCAAGCAACAATGAGTACCCCCCCCCCCCTCGCGTAGATAAAACATTAACTCCGCACAAGGGGAATGAGCGAATCACGTACGTAGTGTCTACCAGGTATACGGTAAGGCAGCCACGAGGCAGTTACATACTGTAGTACACCCATTGCTGTCTCTGGAAGTGGCCACGCCATGAAAAAATTCAACCCATTCGAAGCTGCCACCCATATGCAAGAAAGTTCGCCCCATAAACGGTTCTTAGTAAGATGTGCAGTTCACCCTTCAAGTGACTCGCCCAACACCTCACGGCGCTCCGCGCTTGGTGCAAGCAATGTCTACCCTGTCGGGGAAAACCCGACGTGCTCCGTCCCGGCAATATTATACGACAACGGTCATGCATGATATCAGTACACCCCCCCGCCCCTACCAGATAGATATGCACGTCAAGGGTTTCCACCTTGACACGGTCTAAGTGAGTTACTGTCACGGAATGTCAAAGCGAGAAATAATGTAAAATATAAAATATGCCGCGCGACTAAAGGCAAGGTGCCCAAAATCATAGCTTTGCCAGACGACCGCTTCCTCTTACTGCTACCAGAGTACACTCGAAGTATACCAAACATATTTACCTTTTACGTTTCCTTTACTGTTTCTAGTTATCTCACAGCAGTGTGATGGCGAGGGGGGGCGACTTTCTATCTACCACGCGCGCTTGCTGATCTCATTAACTAAACCTAACGGTAAGGGGGGGGGCGACCTTCTGCATAGCCGGTAGTCAATACGCGCGGTTGCTGTTCGTGCTCACATTTGGACTTCTCCCGCCGGAGCAGTATGAACCTCGGCTCCTCCTGCGAGAGGTTGTAGGGGTCAAGTCGGGGAATAATATGATGATTGATTGATGAGATTGATGATTGATCGATGATGACTTATTAATGATTGATCGCTGATGATTGATCGATGATTGATCGATGATGACTTATTACTGATTGATCGATGATGATGATGATGATTGATGATTGATCGATGATGCTTGCAACGGTAAGGGTATCACCTAAATACTGCGAGGGTATGAAAATCACTTGGTCGTAGTATAGGAACTCTATACCTCACCAAACAATGTGATATTGAGATAAGCTACTAATAATTGAGCAACCCGATGTTCAGTCCCAAAGCCTATCATACTATCATCCTATCATCCTATCATCCTATCATACTACCTAATACTATACGTAGGCAGCCTATCATACTATACGTAGGCAGCCTATCATACTATACGTATACAAGGGAACTTCGCCGTCGGCCCAGGCCGCCGGCGAAGCTAACGAAGTAGGAATAAGGTTCGCAATTACGATGCCAAGTGACAAACGAGTATTGTCTTGAAACAAAATGAAATTAAAATACGTGCATGAATTACCACAGACATGACGGCGGGGGGTATACACGTTATACGGAAAGGAAGTACGAGGCACGAGCGTCGAGAACTCAGGTTTTCCTGAGATATGAAAATGGCACGAGCGTCGAGAACTGACGTTTTGCTGAGCTCATCTAATTATAAGAATGTGGTAATATGGTATAGGTAGTATATCACGGACAGTATGGTGTAACTAACGCTAATGGAACAGCCCCAAAGCCTAGGCATGTGACGAACATTATTGTAGAACGCTAATGGACCAATCCCAAAGCCTATTAATAGAGTAATAGACATGCGACGACCAGTCTTGTGTAACGCTAAATACCGTACTGGTGTCCCAACGACAACGGGATAAGGAGCATACTATTAATAATAGGCAGTCAGATGTGTTTTACCAAAAAAATGCCACCCCTATCGCAGCTGGCGTCTATTAAATACGTAGGCATATCACGAACAGTATGGTGTAACGCTAATGGAACAGTCCTAAAGCCTAGCAATAGTAGGCATGCGACGAACAGTCTTGTGTAACGCTAAATAGTGGGATAAAGAGCATACTAATTGCCAGTCAGATGTGTTTTACCGAAAAAATGCCACCCCTATCGCAGCTGGCGTCATTTAATACTACTAACACTATTAAGACCATTAACACTATTGACACTATTCATCTATCAATTAATTCCCCTAAAAACCTAGCCCGTGGTCCGTGGTCACAAACCAGGCTACCCTGCACGTATTCATGAACAAAAGAAAACAAGCGTCTCTAAGGAAAAAGACAAACAAGTACAAACATAAATAGGTGCACCGCAGTATTATACCACTACGCAAGGGCACGGCACTCGCCCGTTCACTGAAATCAAGTAAAAACATTCACACTAATTAATTTCAAGATAAAAATCCCACACTAATTTCAAGATATGTTTTTCGACACTAACTGTGGTATAACATCCCTTATTACTTGTAACCAATTAACACAAGGAACATATCCCCGTACACGCAAAAAAAAGAGACATGTATGAATGGAGCACCCGGAAGCCGCAGAATGAGGCGTGTCGTCATCCACCATAACGACTAGAGTGAGGGTCAGGGGGGCAAATATGGAAACCCTTTTGTGCCGGTACGAAATTGAAACCGTCAGTTTTGTGCAGGCGGCGTAATATGATCGTACTTGTGCTATGCGATAGAATATGGAGATTTCATTGCTTCTGCTTGGGGTTGTCGCGCTGTTGCCCTTTCCTATCGATCTCTATCGTCATCCATATACCCTACACTGTTGCTGCGTCTGCGACTGCGCGTCAATGCATTTGACTTATTGATATCTTCCGACATGCCATATAAATTAGTATACTCCTGTGATCAGGAGGGAAAACTCTACTGCCAACGTGTAACCGTGGTTGCGCGGCCTGCCTGGTCTCGTCAGAATCGAACGTCTACCAGTCTAGTCTTCCCTCCCCTCCGCTAATTAGCTATTTCTTGATATATTATGCCATATTCAGTAGTTTACTCCTTTGATCAGAGGAAAAAACTCTACTGCCAACGTGTAACCGTGGTTCCGCGTTCTGCCCGGTATCGTCAGAATCGAACGTCTACCAGTCTAGTCTTCCCTTCTCCGCTTCTAGCTGCTAGTAGCGGAGGAGAGAAGACTAGATTGGTAGGCGTGCGGTTCTGACGAGACCACACAGGCCGCGCAACCACGGTTACACGTTGGCAGTAGAGTTTTTCCCTCCTGACCACAGGAGCAAACTACTGAATATGGCATATCGGAAGATATCAAGAAATAGCTAATGGAGATGTCACTGCTTCTGCTTGGGGTTGTCGCGCTGTTGCCCTTTCCTATCGATCTCTATCGCCATCCATAAACCCTACACTGTTGCTGCGTCTGCGACTGCGCGTCAATGCATTTGACTTCTTGATATCTTCCGACATGCCATATTCAGTAGTTTACTCCTGTGATCAGGAGGGGAGACAGTAGAGTTTTCCCTCCTATCACAGGAGTAAACTAACGAATACCTGGTACGGCATATCGGAAGATATCAATAACTCAAATACATTGACGCGCGGCAGACGCAGCAACAATGTAGGGTTTATGTATCACGATAGAGATAGATAGAAAAGGGCAACAGAATAATCCCAAGCAGAGGCAGTGACATCTCCATTAGCTAGCGCGTAGCACCAATACGACAATATTACGCCGCCTGCACAAAAAGTGACGGTTTCAATTTTGTACCGACACAAAAGGGGATTTCCATATTTTCCTCCTGCATGTTTATTATTTGTCTCAGTGATAGTTGTCGGAAACGAGAAGTAGCCAGTCTTGGCAACTCGCGCAGGTTCACGGGCTAGCGCATGAGCCAGCGGAAGGAGCACAGCCAAAGACGACTACCTCTCATCTACCAGCCTGGGGCTGATAGAGGTGTATTTTTTCTCCCGCCCACCGTCCCTTTGTGGGAGGGCGGCTGGCCTGCGGCGATTCGTGATGACCTTCTGCCACTCCATTACGGCCATCTAACTCATAGGAAACCCTGCCATTAGTACTGTAGACCAGACGGTAGAAATACTTGATGAGAATTGACGGGATTCGCCTGGGTTCCCGCAAACTACCAGTAGCTCCTCCACACCCAAGTCATACGAAACCCTACTCGTGCAGGCCAGACGGCCGCACAGCTTGATAGTAATCCACGGGAGTCACCTGCTGGGCTCCGGCAAACAACCAGTCGATGGACGGGCACATTCGCCGTGTCTGCAATATCAATGTTCATCTTCCGGGAACGGTATGCACTGCAAAACAATTCCTTCTGTATCATATTCGCTTTTGACTCTAAACCCTTCTATTAGTACTGTAGAAGTACACCGTGCATAACATATCCTACACTAATTGCAAGTGTTTTGTCCTCACAACGGGGACAAACTACTTGGAATTAGTGTAGAATAGTAGGACGCACGGCGAATAGATATATAGCAGGTACTCGTACAACATTTGGGTAAAGGGTGGTAGTGCGTATTCAATTGAGTATGCGCAGGGAAGGATAATTGGTTGGATGAGCTGTGTGGTATTCGACGAATTGTGTCAGCTTTTTCATTCATAATGAATACTGTCCTGCACATTGTCGGAAGGAAAATAATAACAAAAATAGTTTATGCAGCGGTACAAGGGCAAAGCCTACCAGTACGTAGTCCGTCTGCAGAGAAGTTCGAAGTCGCCCATAGACTCCTTGCACCGCACAACAGCCAAAAAAAAGACACGGTTGCCAGCAGCAAGCCCCACCCCATACACTAGATCGCAGTGAGAAAAAAAAAATCGCTATCCTATGAGGTAGATGGTCGTCACAGATGGCCAAACTGGAGCGGGGTAAGATAAGCAAAACGTTTATATGTACTATACGGGGGAAACATAATGAGCGCCCAAATGTTGGAGGTGTCCCTATTAGGAGTAGGAACGGTGCTCCGTCTCGAAAGGGATGCATGGGTCAATGGTCAAACGACTATTAATAGCGCAAGCAACACATGGGTACGACTACGGCCATGCACGACATGAGTACACCCCCCCCCCCAACCCCGCTACGCCCCTGCCCCCTTACGCATCGCACCTCGGTCACCAAGTCTTCCAGGCTGTCCGATTCACCCACGGTCTTAGCTCCCGCGAGAGCAATGCTCTCACCATCCATGCGCTACAGCAGCAGCAGCAGCAGCAGCAGCAAAAGCAGCGTCCGGCAAGCAAGCAAGTACGAGGGTAAAGGCGAGGAAAATACATAGTGGGTTTCGTACAGGTAACCTAGGCGTGCGCCAGGCCTTCTTGTAGAGGTGTGGGTCGGCACGAATCGAGCCACCGACTAGCCAACTAGTTATTAGTCGGACACCAGTTAGTCGTTTCCCAGAGGTGCTGACTTATCCGATTTATTGGGTTTCTACGCTTGTAGGAAGGCGGCACGACTTAAGCCATCAACAAGCCAACTAGTTATTAGTCGGACAACAGTAAGTCGTTTCCCAGAGTTGCTGACTTATCCGACTTATTGGGTTTCTACGCTTGTAGGAAGGATATTATACCTTTTCTTCTCATTTTTGGGCGGGCCCCTCTCGGCTGATTTGGCTCGCTTCGCTCGGCTGACTTAAGTCGGCAAGTCGGCGGGCCATCAGCTGGCTTCGCCACCCGGCTTTCCCATTAAAGTCAGTTGGAAATAGTCGGCTAGCGGCACCTGCCGATTAGTTACTACTGTAGTCGTAAACTCCTGCCGACTAACAGCTCTACTGTAGTAACTACCGTACTGTTGTGGTGTGGGACACACCCTCTGCCACCAATAAGAAATTGAGCCGGGCTGAAAAAAAAAGGGCGTTTCTTAGCCCTTAAATTACTGCAAAACAAACACACACACAGACACACACAAATTCCAAGAACCGCCCTTCCCAAAACAATCGTGGGGCAGTTCTAAAATGGTGTAATTGCGTATAGTTGCTTGTAATGGTCTGCTTTTTTTTTGTCTTGAATGTTTATTCAAGCCGCACCATCTCAATCCAGTTGTGGTCCCCTTCTCCCTTGCCGAACGCCTCCAGATGGTCCTTGAGCTCCGGGTTGATCGTGAAAGGGATGACGCCCATGGCGGCTGACTTCATGCCAGTGTCGCTGGCCCTCTCCTGCTTGTTCAGCTCTCGCTTCAGCAGCCTTGCCACATAAAAAAAAAGAGTTTCACAAGAAGAGGGGATGTTTTTCAACTTAAAACCAACTATTTGTGGGTGCACCGACTAAAAAAACAGTATGGGCCCGCCAACAAAAAACGCCTATGACCTGAGCAAGCCTCAAAAGCCTTACTACTGTGACACCATACTTAAACAGCCATGAGCATAGGCTACTGTGTTGGATTTAGTGTCTCGTTCGTCGCTGAGCACCAATTTTGCACGGTGCAAATGTGTACGCAGCTATGATACTGGTACTATACCAGGTACAGTATACTACTCTGTCCCGAAATATAAGCACCTTTCAAACATTAATATTCAATACAAACGGTGCATATATTTAGGGACATAGTGATATACAGTAGGTGGCCCCTTTTTAAGGGACCCCCCGCAAAAAGGGAAAACGGTATATAAGGGACCTCAAATCTCTGCCCACCGTTTTAACTCACTATTGATTTTTGTTGTTGTTGTTGTTGTTGTTGTTGTTGTTGTTGTTATCTTCACATTAAAAACCGTGCCGGTCTCTCTATCCAGTACCTCCATCTGTCCGTACTAATCCAACACTTGACACGGTCGATTCCCGTGGTCACAGGCTAACTTACCCAAAAAAAGGTATACTGAAATAAAAGTGGAACCCGAAGAGAAAAAATAAAAAAAACGACAGCTGTGAGATCGAGGATTTTGTCGAAACTCATCTTTGCAAGATGCGCGGAATACTGCTGAATATGGCAACAAAATCTGACAGCGGAGGTCATATATGAGTGACCCGGAAATTTGGATGGCGAACAGGTGGCTTACGCTAGTGGGTCCACTTTATCACGTCAGCTCTTCGGAACCTTTGACCTATCCGGGTATGACTTTACTATACCCCTTCGAAATTGTCGGAGTCACTTAGGATACCCAAAGGACTGTCAACAAGCGTCTTGATGTTGGTAACGCATTTAATCTTTAACTTCAGGTTTTGTCCATTTCAGACTGTCTAATTTTAATATATTTTAATTGTTTCTTTTTCCCCCCCACAAATAAACACACACTTACTGAATTCTACAGCCTCAGATTGTGTCCCCCTCATACAGGATATATATCCTGCATGAGGACATAAAATCCGTAAGTACGCGCGATCAAAGTATTACACCCTGCTAGTAAAGATATAAATATAGTGTGTTTACCTCGGACTATCAGACTATATGACATTAATGCCGAAGTTGCGTGCAGACCCAATTGTAATTGTATATTGTACTTCTTTACTTAATTTATCTCCATACTTGATTGATGTGGATCATACGGCTTGAACCGGTCAATACGCGATCGAAATATCGCACACAACTTGCAAAGACGAGTCTCAACGAAAACCACAGAGACACGTCTTACTGAAATCGTGTTAGCCGACAAGTGCTACCTCTAGACTACTATAGTACATATTTGATTGTATTACTTTACCTAAAACATACATAGTCAAGCCCTGAGCTATGCTGGTAAGTCTATGACGGTGTAATTTTGTACCGTCGTAGAATTACCATCATAGCCCATGGTAGTTAAGAACGGTTTACCGCGGGTGTACCTCTGAGGTCCATCGGCACTAAGCCCGACTTGACAAACCGCGAGGGGGAACGCTGAAAACACAAAGCGTCCCTCGCAAAAGTAGGACAAAGCATGCACCATAAATACCTGTATCACCCATCACCAATAATTATAATTGTAGACGATGATGAAACAGAAAATACTGCAGACACCACGTATCGTAGAATTAACTAAATATTCAACGAACTTTGAACAAAGAATGCTGACATCATCACCGTATACCAGGCAGTAGTCCTGGGCGGGTGTAAAATAGCTCAAACCATCTATATATATCAAGAACCAAATAACAGAATATGGTTCAGCCAACCCATGTACACTGAAACCTGGTGTATTATACAAATATAACGCGAAGTATAACCCCACTTTTATGGCATACCAGTAGAACAATATCTGAACCAAAAACAACACACTAGCTCGAATCTCCCCGGAAATAACCCGCATTAGAAGCATTCATTATTATATTAATCATACAAAATCGAGTTTRAACATACCCAAAAATCCAAGCCTAACCCCCCAAAAAATCCAGAAATGATTCACCCCGCCGTCGTGCGTCTCAATTTCATGACGCACGCAAAGGACATGAAAGCTAAATGCTGCCCGGCCTTCTTCGAGGTGAAACCTTCTTCTTGGATGGAAGGGAAAAGGGGTGGGATCACCGCTTTGAGCAGCGCACTTTTGTCATTCCGTTTGAGCTCGTCTCATACCACCTCCTGTTAGCGCTTGCGGCACCGGGTCTTGGTCCAGACCTTTGTGATTTACGTACTGCCCGATAGAGCCTTAGGTGGAAAGACAAGGAGCTGTAGCTTCAAGTGCACTGCTCGAACGCCTGTGACTGCAAAAACCTAAGACCACCTCTTCTGGATCTCCTCTCCATCCTTTCAGGTGAAAAACCGCGTGCGTGCGTAAACCTGTCTATAGATTGCCCACATGCACCATCAATGAGGAATGATGGGTACGTAAAACAGCAATCCTCTATGCCGACACGACCTGATCAACGGGACTGGAATGGACCGTGGATCGACATGGGTCCGCGACTACAAAAAACAGGGAGTTACTTGGTTTGGTAATCTATGTAAGGATCAACATTATTATCACATGACAACACCAAAAAGACCTGTCTGTGTAAAGTATACCTGTTACACCATCTCCGCCCTGACTTTTTCACCATGATGAAATACGATACATACTCAACATGCTACTATTATAATAATAAATACAATGTATCCCCCACCATCTACCCTACGTACTAACCACCTCTCCCCCCCCCCCCTGTCACACACCCTAACCTAAAACCATACTGCAAAATATAATACTGCTATTATAATAAAATCGTCTGATTTAACCACTATTCACTTGTTACAAACATTTCACCCCCAAAAACCCCCTGAAAATTCATACTAGATTTTAACATAGTATATACGTCCTGTCAACATGGTTGATTGGTCCACACCCCTGTCTCTATGTGTGTGYCCCCCCCCTCCCTTTAACAGTTATAAGGGATACAAAACCCCCCCCTTTTTTTTCTTTTTTTTTTAACCCCTACCTACTAATTGCCATTAAAGATATCTTATAGGTACAAATAAATAATGCACACTACGAATATTTTTTTAAAAACCCAAATCACTAATTAATTAAAAATCCATCCAGGTGCCTTTAAGTTTTACTCCCTAACCTGTCCTCACACACCTCTTCTGCTAAATATAATACTGCTATTATAATAAAATCGTCTGATTAACCACTATTTACTTGTTACAAACAATTTCCCCCCCAAAAAACCCCTGAAAATTCATACTAGATTTTAACATACCTCCTGTCAACATGGTTGATTGGTTCATACCCTTGTATGTATATGTCTCCCCCCCCTGCCCCCCCCTTTAACAATTATAAAGGATAAAACATTGTTGTTGTTCTTACTAATTGCCACTAAACATACCTTATAGGTACAAATAAATAATGCACACTATATAAAAAACCCAAATCACTCATTAATTAAAAATTAATCCGGGTGCTTTTAAGTTGTACTCCATAACCTGTCCTCACACACCTCTTCTTATATACCAGACATGGCTACAAATAGTAGAACCCCTCTATCACGTAAACTCGTCGGAACACTATAGTATACCTGGTACGTTTATTTCAGACTGTTTAATTTTAATTTTAATTTAATTTTAATTATTTCTTCCCCCACAAATAGACACACACTTCCTGAATTCTACAGCCTCAGATTGTGTCCCCCTCATACGGGATGTACATCCTACATGAGGACATATAAAATCCGTAAGTACGCGCGATCGAAGTATTACACTCAGCTAGCAAAGATGAGTTTCGACGAAATCCTCGAGCTCACAGCTGTTGTTTTTTTAATTTTTTAATATATATATATTTATAAGGGACCGGTATATATAAACCGGCTCTGATAAGGGACGTCGGTATATAAGGGACCTCCAATCCCGAACGCACTATTAATACTAGGGTACCTTAAAGGGGCCTCTACGTATTATACTGTACCGGTAAAACAATAACTCTGCACTGCTGTAGGCTCTATTTCGTACCTACAGCAGTAGCACGGAAGATACGCACGTAAGATAAGTACGTAAGATAAGTACGAGTACGTAAGATAAGTATGCACCTAAGATAGATAACTTAAGATACACATATGATACCTGGCACACCCACACCCCTGAGTTTCCCAGGTGTCAGATTTATGTTTCCCCCAACAAGGAATACATACCCTCCCTCAGGTCATATAAAATCATTACGACGCGCGATAGAAGTGTCCTATAAACGCTGCTTGCACAGATGCATCTAGTCTCGACAAAACCCTCGCTCTCACAGCTGACACACACATATATATATACGAAGTATACATATACTATAATATATACAAGGTTTTCCTAAGGAGTGGTCATAGTAAGGGCGACGCAAGAAATACGGGTTACCTCGACTGCAGCAGAGCATCAACACAATGCACAGCAGCAGCAGCAGCAACAACAACAGCAGCAAAAACGACAGAAGCAACTAGACTGATGCATCTTCACCTAAAACCGAGGAGTGAGGACAAAACGTTTAGACGAAGAAGGAAACTAAAGTAAACAACATGTGCGTACGAACTCTCTATTTGTTTTTTATATAAGTACGTATGTATACTTTTTTTCATCGTTTGAACTGTTTTATGGTCTCACTCTGCGTCGCTCAGGAGCTGATCGCCCCTGCCGCCTCGTCTGCTGGCCACGAGGCTGTCGAACCTCAAGTCATCTTTTACGTTGGCGTAGTAGTCCCCCTCGAAGAAGCCGAGGCCGAGCCCCTGGCGCAGGTCTTGTTTGGATGACGAGTACAGCATCTTGTCTCGCACCTTGCTTGGCAAGCGTCAACATTCGTCCAAGTGCATCAAAGACACGCCAAAAATACGTAGAAAAGGTTAGCAAAAGGGTTAAATAAACACTATTAATAGGTACGTACGCACGTAGCGAATTCGATGCGTGCAAAAACTGTCAGAATTTGTAGGCCACTCTAAAACCTATACATATATATATAAGCCTAAGCCCCTCGCAGCATTTGCGATCGAACTATCACTATTAATAGTACCACTAGTACATATGACACCGAGCTTTTCAAGCTTGCAAACATGAGTTTTGAAGAAATTTTGATCTCACAGCTATGGGTTTTTATTGCTTCAAAATTAATCTCAACAGACCAAACGTTGCTACGAGTAGTTCTCCGTGGTAAAGTACGTAGACGTGTTGAGTACAGATAATACTATTGGCAGAGGCTGATGTGTGGATACCAGGTCCCCTTCTCCTAGACAGTACCGCCTCATTACACACAAGTTCAAGGTCAACCAGAGGTTGCCCACTCCGTTCCGTGAAGACCCGAGACACCAACCCACCTCGGTGTGTCCTCCACACCACAACCACATAAGAGAGAAACTGCCAGGGGCTCCGCCCCACATTGGCGTCGTCGGCAGGTACTATCTAGGGGAAGGGAACCTGGTATCCACAGATGTAACAATTGCAATTGTAAACATTTGGCCTACCCAAAGTTGTCAAATAAGAGTCCCTTAAGAACTGGTTCAACGAATTTGGGGAAAAACTACTTGGAATTAGTGTGGGACACTTTTTTTCAGTTCTGAATGGGTTAAGTAACTCATCCTGAAAACGATAGTTAGGAAGCGTAGTGGAGAAAAGGGCTGGCCCTCGCGAGATACTGCAATGATAAGTCGCACTATTTTTATTTATTTATTCTCATCCCATTTATTATCTTCGCCTTTCCTTTCTCTCTCCTTCCTATTAATAGTCGTAACTTCAGATCCGGGGTCACAAAGTAGGCTCTTCTCCTTCCTCCCCCACTACGGTTCTTGCTTTGCATTTTTATCGCGAGAAGATTTCAGCATTTCCTTCGCTCGTCAACTCTCGTCGAATTGTGCTTACCCACGCTATATAATGCGCTCTCGACAGTTGGTGTCATTCGAGAATAAAAATCTCCATACGGAGACTCGAACCGTCGACATCCAACCCAACAAGCTTCCTGGTTACCTGTTAGACCACCGGGGCGACCGGTTAATACTCTTTATGCAGTAGTCTATTAAAAGTATGTTTGAACACCGCCACCAACCTGTTACAAGTACTGCTGTAGTACAGTAACCGTTTGGTAGAGTTGAGGGTCGGCTAATGTGACTTAAGTCACTGACTATTAATAGTTATTAGTCGGACTTATTGTTACTAGTAGTCGTTTCCCGGAGGCGCTGACTATCCGACTTAAAGGGTTTCCATACCTATAGGAAGGATACTAAATGCGGGACACGTTTTTTTTTAATTTTGGGCGGGCCCCCCTCGGCCGGGAAGGGCGGATTCGGCTCTCTTCATTCGCTTCACTCGCTTCGCTCGCCTGACAAAAGCCGGCTGGCCATCAGCTAGGCTTCGCCAGCCGACTTTCCGATTAAAGTCAGTTAGTTAGTTGCCTAACTGTATCTCACCTACCGATTAGTTACTAGTCGTGAAATCCTGCCGACTCCCAGCTCTACCGTTCGAGGACTCAAGAGAGAAAAACATGACAAAATGGAAATGACCGTTACATCATCAGCCACACGAAGGGCTATACTATGCTAGTATGATGGCATGGTATAATAGTATGATAGACGCTGCTTTCAAGGGGGGTGTACTCATGCCGTGCTCGGCCGTAGTCGTATGACCATAGACCCTCGCAGCCCTACAATGCCGGGACGGAGCACGTTGGGTTTTCACCAACCAGGCAGACATTGCTTGCACCAAGCGCGAAGCGCCGTGAGCTATTGGGCGAGTCGCATGAAGGGTGAGCTGCATCCTGCTAAGAACCGCCTGTGAAGCGGACTTGCCTATGGACGACAGCCTCCAATGATTTGATTTAATTTGCTTTCAAGGGGGGGTATATACAGTATTCAGAACTCATGCTTGACCCAAATACCATGTACCTGTGTTCACCTACCGCATTTTGATGTGATTGGTATGCTCCCTCGTAACAGGTTAGGGGATGACGCTTTGAATAATGTGGAGCGCCAATGCAAGAAGTTTTATGACACGCGCTTAGCATGCACTACGTACCATCGTAACTGGTATGTAACACGATACGACGTACTTGTCGATATTTTTATCGCTACGAACTATAGTACTACTGCTGTAGGTATGTATATTTTTTCTGGTATGCCTTGCCCAGGAGGGGATTGGTTGGGACTTCAAGCGGCAAAAGCGTCCAAAATATCAAAGCCTGTTCGCCGGTGCGGTTTTTTCTACGAGAATTTGAGAATCCTTAGGCTGCTTCGTGTGGCCGATGCTGTGACCGTCATTTCCTTTCCAAGGCCTTTCACGGAGCGTTTTTTTGTACGGTTAGAACCGCACCGCATCGTGCGATTTTTCCTTTTAACAAAACCTCACCGCACCGTACCGCGCCGTTCGATTTTGCCTTCAATACAAATAAAAAGCGCGAGCAAGCCTTAGGGCCTTTGAAAGCAAGGAAGTTTATCTGGTGCAGGTACGGTGCAGTGCGGTTTTGACCGTTTTTGACCGTTTTTGACCGTTTTGTACCGCACCTCACCGTACGATTTCAAGCCGCAGCTTACCGTATGAAAATCCAAACTCAAAAATCCGCACCGCACCGCACTGCAGTAAAATCGAGAGCTAAACAGTTGAAGCAACGCAATGGTACAGCATTAAAAACATCAGTGCCCCCACCTTCGCATCATCGGGGATCCAAGCGACCAGCAGCCACAGGCGCGGCGCCGCTGCACCACCGCTAGCACCGCGGCCACCGCCTACTGCAGCTGGAACTCCCCCTCCCCGACCAGTGACGACTTTGAGCTCATGCGCGTCGAGCGCGAGCAGGAACAGGCATGGTGTCTTCTCTTCGACTTCCTGAGAAAGATAGACATAGAGGAACGGTAAAAAAAATAGACATAGAGATGAAGAGGGAAGTGTAGAGATAGAGATGGAGTTAGAGATGGAGAGAGAGATAGGCAACGGGGCGGAGAGACATATGGAGAGACAGAGATGGGGGATGAGAAGTAGACAAGAAAGCGAGATGAGATAACAAAAGGAGTAAGATAGAGAGAGGAAGCGAGATGGAGAGAGCAAGATGCAGAGAGATCGAGATCGAGATCGAGAGATAGACATGCGTAAAAACGGAGATACAGTATAGAGATATGTAGACGGATGGAAACAGAGAGGGAGACAGAGAGGGAGACAGAGAGAAAGATAAAGAGAGATGGAGAGAGACGGAGAGAGATACGTACAGAAAAGCGACAAGATGCATCAGATGCAAGCGGCGCGGCTGGCATGACAACATGTCAAAATAGGCGGGAGCAGAGTTGCTGAAGCACTGAGGGGGCTGAAAACGGCGCAACGCTGCGGTTTGCGTCCATGTTGTGACCCCGTTCGGTCCCGCCATGCCCAACCTACGAGTAACGCATACCAGCACGTGGCGCTCGTAAGATAAAGTGCGAGATAGTGGGAATGCCGTGTGCCCCCCGTTCCCCCATGCGGTTCCAGTACTACTGCTGTAGGAGAAGGGACATTTTTTTTTTTCAAGTTGGAAAAAAAAACTACTCAAAACCCTGTATAACCCTGCGCCAATCCTTATCGTGTATCGTCCCTACTACAAGTTTTCACACGTCGGGCATATTACGATCTACAGATCATCTACAGATCATCTACAGATCATCTACAGATCATCTACAGATCATCTACAGATCATCCTAACCTGCCGTTATGAAATGTTGAGCAGGATCTGTATATACAGCGGTACGTACAAATTCAACCCTGGAAACATGTCCTAGACCATGCAGATTTTTACGGCTCCCACTCCGCCACATGAGCTGTATCCTATAGTCCTGTAACTTATCTTCCCCCAAAGATCTACTGTAGATCATCAAGTGGGAATGTTCTATCTGTTCTATCTGCAGATCATCTGTCGGAGGTGTGGAAGCATTTCAACATTTGTAAGCTACCGCGGGGTCGTATTAGAAGTAATAGCCACGCTAGCAGCAGTTCGTAGCGACGTGCCGTGTGTAGTGTACTTTTCGGTGTGATACGTACGAGTACTGGCGTACCAGGATGCTATCTGCCACAAACGTTCCAATGATCACCCCGCCCGGTGTTTGACGGGGAGATGACCTGCTGCCTTGCCAGCTTGCAAAATGTCAGACCAACTCCCGACAGCAATGCTGGACTACGAGCGTATGTACCGCCGTTGCCCTTCTATCCTTCTCGTATGCTGGCGCAGCAGTCCGCGAGTCATCTTGCGTGCACAAACGTAGAGCGATGCCGTCTGGTCATCTGATCGCATCATACACATATATAGCTTCCAGAGACCCCATGCACCCATGCAGCCATGCATCAACGCATACCATGATGTTGAAGCTTCTTTCGGCCTTGGCTCATCGGTATTATTATCTGTCGTTCGTACATACCGGTACCGTAAAGCCTGGTGTGCTTGTGATATATGCCCGAGGATGAACGAACACAGAACAGAACAGCCTTTTGAGGCATCTCCGACGCAGCTTCCGCGGTATGAAATCAGCAGTGCAACGTACCACGCGCAACGACAGCATTGTGCAACCCTCTCGTGACATCGCATTGCACGCTTGCCTCAACGCTTGCGTAGACGCTTGCCTCGCGCGTACGAAGCACTTGCCTGAGCGAGATCATCGAAGTCGGTCTCCAGATCCCCCTTCTGCTTCGAACCCACCGCCTCGAGGCAGTCCCCGTCGACAACCTCCACGCGCAAGTAGCGCAAAGTTTCGTCGTCCTGGGCCGAGGCAAAGGCTTCACGGAGACCTTCGGAGAGGCGCAGGAAAGCGCGAGCGGTCATCGTCTCTTCTTCTCGTGGGGTAGACCCGGTGGTACGTTTGAGAACTGAGAACGCGCAAGCGTGGAGAAGTTTGAGTCCATGGGTTTCCATAAGATATGCCTAAATTTTACACAGCGGGGTGCCCCAGCATACATTTGAAATTGAAATGTTCCGCGCAGAGGCTCCCGACTCCCGGCTACCGAGGGCATTTTGACAGCTTTGGAAATTACGACCACTGCACATGAGTGCTGTAGTGCGAGTTCGGGGGATCGTCATGCATTGGCGCCGACGCAGGAGTGGGTACGTGCCGCTGGAAACAGGTGGAGTTTGTAGAAAAGCATACCTGGTGTAAGGTATCATCCACAGAGTACGACGTACAGAACAGTAGTGAGTAGTAGCAAAATGCGGAGTATAAACGTGCGTACCAGGTATGCGAGAGACAGCAGTCGTTCCACGCCGCGCCGATGAGTTCCCTCACAGCATATCAATGTCATAATTATGTACCAGGTACTTCGTATCATACGTAGATGAGAGCGCCGCCTATGGTGGGAATATAGGGCCGGTGCTATCTGATAGTTGTGGGATTATTTCGTGGGCAATGGACAGCGACCGCAGCCGTGAAGGGATCTGCTCTTCTTCTTTACAAGCTGTTCAACGATCTGCTCTTCTTCTTTTTTACAAGCTGCTCAAGGGCGCCATCACGCGGCAGAAATCAGAAAACAGGTACCTGGCACATGCACAAGGAAGGGCAGGCCTTCCTTGTACGCTTCTACTAATTACTGTAGTACGACTCTCCAGTGTCGCAGCAGCGCGCGACCTGCGCTCTTTTTGTTGCGCCTCGAAGCTATGTTGCACGGTGAAGTTACAATATTGATAATGTAGTGTCGTAGCTGCAGCCCACACCGCCTCCGAACCCATCCATGTGGGAACTCAAAGAACGCCCACGCCTACAAGAAGAGGGCGCATCGAGGGGCACGAGAAAACCGTAGCCTTCCCTTCGACCTACTGTGCAGTATCTTTGTTTCGTATGTATGATCTGCATGCGCGAAACTCAAACCGCTGTGTTGTGCCTGCAGTAGGTGGCCGGGACCCAATCCTTATATAGACATTGCAAAATGCAACTATAGTAGCAAACCCCACAAGGCGTCGACAATCTCTCAATTCGGTGTGTACGTCTAATGATATGCTACATTATGTCAATGTCTCCACAAGGATTGTTTTACGCCTCCATTGTGCAAGGGGGGGGTCTCGGCCACATGTGATTGTCCCAGCCCAGGCCATAGTAGACACTGAAACATTTGCACCCCCCCTCAAAATGAGGTGGGTGCTTTCCCGCCATAATTATCGGATGCTACCACCCCCTCCTTTCAAGAGGCGGCAGCACTCATCCGCACACAGCGGGCGAAGTTGACACTACAACTTGGAGTGGGAGACGGCGGGGGGGGGGGGGGCGTACTCATTTGTTGCTTGCCTTAGTCATTTGACCACGTGGGGGGGGGGGGTGACTTCATTTTCATGCATGGCCGTAGTCGTATGACCATAGACCCTCGCATCCCTACAATGCCGGGACGGAGCATGTCGGGTTTTCACCGACCAGGCAGACATTGCTAGCACCGAGCGCGAAGCGCCGTGAGGTGTTGGGCGAGTCGCATGAAGGGTGAGCTGCATCCTACTAAGAAACATTGCACTATGGATGACAGCTTCAATGAGTTAATTTAATTTCCGGTGTGGCCACTTGGGGGGGGGCGGGGGGGTGGGCACTGTGGCCTGCGGCCGACGGCTGGTGTCTAGAGAGGTGGAATGTGAAAGTGACGATTGAAAAATCAAAATAAAATACATAGATACGTGTGTACCAGTTGTTGCATGCGGAAAGTGGAGCACATCGTGATGCCTAAGCTTGAACTTGGTAAAATTGCTATCATACCACATATATATACACAAATACCTGGTACTGGATGTTACCCGTGGCCGTGGGATTGCAAAATGCATATCGCGCCATCGCTGGGCATTGCCCACACCCGAAAATGGAGGTTCTTTATGGCGCTCCTGCTGTAGTCTATAAGCCAAACGTCTTCTTGCTAATGATTCGTAGTCAATTAATAACCTGCTGTTTGTTCTATACCGGCGTGAAAGAAAGTGAGGCTTTGACCGAAAACACGCACGTACCGGAGAACATACTCGCATGAGGCAATCTGTCGGTGATATTGTTTTTGTTGTCGTAGTCGTGGTCTGACAGTTCGTTCACTCTTCGCCGAAGCCTACTTGAAAGTCGAAAGACAGGCTCATCCTGTCTAAGTGGGGCGTTCGGCAACATAGCACATGGCGCTCCGAAACGGAAACTGGGCAGAACGTACCACACGGTGACGGGCGACAGCCGTAAATCATGGGTCGCGTTCTGGTGTGTGCTGTGCTGTATACATGGTGAGAGCAATCAAGACCGCCAAACACAGTTTTTGTTCATCATTTGTTTTTGTGGGCGGTGCGGCCAGCACCGGAAAGAAAATTCTTGTGTAAAAAAACACCACCACCGCGTATCCCGGCCCTGCTTTGACTACGCCTTAACACGATTGACGTCCAGAAGTAAAACCAATTTTAAAAACCCGTTTGCCTAAAAACTCGCTCCTGGGCATGGGAGAAAACAAAACCTATATACGTACCATTAGAAAAAATCAGGCGTTTCTTAAGTTTCGAAGCACCTTCTTTGTTCACTCTGCCAACTAAAATTGAAAACTTGCACTAACTCGGCTATCTCGAAAAAATCGCAACCGTTCGCGACATACGCTAGCTACGACGGTCAACATCAATCCATCCAAGGTCATACATCAAGCCATTCTTCTCCGATGCGCTCATGAGAGCAGTGCAGAGTAGACGGGCATTACGAGTACCGCAATCGGCAGGTACAGCCAGTAGGCTATTGTGCTGAGAAGACTCAGAGGGCGTAGGTTTCGTCGAGGTAGTCGACGATCTCAGAGCTCTCGTAGCCCTTGGCGCCGGTGTTGGGGTCGATCAGGTACGGCGTCTGGCCAGCCCCAGCCATCTCGAACAACCTTTGGCGCTGTTATGACACCGACAGCGAAGGAAAGACGCCGGTCATGGTTAAAAACGCGCTTGTCTTCAAAGGCGCCGGTCAGGGTAAAACAATGCATCGATCCTATGATTACACCGGTATTGGGGCGTACGTAGTGCTATTAATAGGGCTATCGATAACATCGATGGTAGATGGTGGTACTAAGCCAATCGATAGCATCGATACTGCAGTAGGGCATGGCGCTACGTGGCGCAATCGAAACGAGTATCATCGTAACATTGGACCGAACAGGGCCAGTCGATCACATCGGCATACGAGCCTGGCGGTGAAGTACCGCAGGGTCATCGAGGCGCGACAAACGCAACATCACAAATACGTATTATACATGCTGCAACTAAAGGTTGGGGTATTGTATGACGCGCTTTCGAGTCAAAAGTACGGCTCCGTTTGATCCCTCCTTTTCCTACATGAAAAATTCGGGCATGTCTCTTGCTGCACCGTCATTACCTGGTATCATGTAGTAATGCATTTGCTATTTTTTGCTTTCGGGCGAGGGGCGCAGCGTCGGAGCAGTTGGCAATCACCGCCCCTCTACCGAATATCTGCGCTCTACACACACAAGGCGTATTGCTACATAGTTCGATTTTCTAGCCGACGGAACATCGGACAGAATTACCGACATATTGACGGACGGAATAACCGACGGAATAACTAACGGAACGATCGACGGAATGCTGATATAATTACCGGCGAAACGACCGACGTAGCGGGCGACGAAATAATAACAGCAGAATTACCGACGAAACGACCGACGGAATGACCGACGGAAAAACCTCGACAAATCTTCGACACCGTTTCGTCTGTCTCTGTCTCACCTTGGGGCTTCCTCGTGCGGCCGCAACGAACTTGTGGGGAATCTCCAACTCGCACAGCTTTTCACGGACAACCTATACACCGAAAATGAGCGGCGGGGGGCAGAGGCAGTCTGGGTTGGCGCCATGTATCACCTGAGCTTCATTCAGCAGGGGTTACGCACTTCGAATCGCTTCATCTAGAGCGGTGCTGTGCCGTGCGTGGAGCCACGGTCGGCACGGAGGGTCGTTGTTTATCACGAAGCACGTATGTATCATAGCACTTTAAACGCGAAAACAGCAAAACACAAATAACGAAGCAGCAGTTTCAACGGCGACGAGGAAATTAAAATCAAATCAAGAGCGAAGAGCAACAACTTGAACGCGCTAAAGCGGAAAATTCAGCAACCCAGAAAAAAAAGACGACTTCAAGGCGAAAACGCCAACAAACAAACAAACAAAAACACATCAATTTCAACAACTAAATACAGCAACCTCAACAACAAAAACACAGAAAGCTTAAAAGCAGGAAGCTTCTCACCTTCGTGAAAGGCGAGGACTCGTATCCCCACAGCTCAAGAGGCTTCTTGGGCATCTTGGCCTGTCCCCAAGAAATGGAAAGGCCGAGACGGAGGGGCGAGCAGGCAAAGGGCACGCGTTCAGCTGTGACAAGAGTGAAGGGTGGACTTTTTTCAAGGAGAAAAATAGAAAATGAAAGGCGTCTGTATCGGCTAGGATTTATTCCAAGGCTGTTCACAGCTCACGAACACCCAACGTATATATAACTCACAGACAGCCAACGTATATATATATATATATAACGGTTCACGAGCTCATCAGCGCGTTCCTGCCTCGTAAAGCACCCCCCCCACACACCGAAGAAACGGGACCGCGGAATAAGCGAGGGGCTCGTGAAATAATGCATGCTTCCTCCAACGCTGTTGGCAATCTACATAATAAATAGTCAATGCATCAGGAAACTTTAGAAATTGGGCGTCCTCCCCCGTCGAACAATATAACCCCCCTCCCCCGTACTACAAAACCCAAGTGGCGGGAAAAGGGGGGCAACTCGATGGAAACATACAATATTATAATATAATGTTAGAAATTGGTGCTCCGTGAGATGTGTATCGATGGTCAGTAGCAATGGCCTTCTCGGTTTTGTAACCCAATCGATGAACATATTGAGCGGCGTAGCTTGTATCGTATAGCTTTTATATGTCTATCGCCACATTTTGGATGGGCCGCATATCTGGGATTCAGATGTCTCTGGGTGATCCCCGATCGTTTCTCGTTCTGTGGTCTTTCTCGCATGATATTCGCGTGTTTAAGATGTTTATGTCTATGTGTGGGCCGGAAAGCGCCTGCATAAAGTGTAAATACTGGCACATGTTGTTGCGATCCTGTGGTCAGTTTATTTTATACATCTGACCGATCCAGCATCACTCCGGATCGACCTATATCAGCTGTTTGCGCCATCTCTACTCGACCAATGCGCATCGGTCATGCAGGACCGCATTCCAACATATACCTGCACGCTCCTTACAACGGCAAAACGTAATGAACCGCTTGGTTTGACACTATCAGACACAAACGAAGCCGTGGCAGTCCTTGCGACAGACCAAGAGCGGGAGATCGGTGTACATAAAGACCCTCACCGGTGTGTACTTTGACCCCTTGAGAGCTCGCGGGAGCATCCCGAGACCCGCGGTGATTGTGGTTAGAGGTCCGAGCGACAGCTGGAACGGAACCTGGGCGTTGGTGATGTGGGAGGGGTGGAGGAGGGGAGGGGTGGTCAACTCATGTCATGCATGGCCGTGGTCGTACGACCGTAAGCCGTAAACTCTCGAATCCCTAAAATGCCAGGACGGATCACGTCGGGTTTCCACCGACCAGGGGCGGCGTTTAACGGGCTAGCCTGGAAAAACAGAATAGGCCGTCGTTTAAGAGCAGAGTGTAACTTACGACGAAACTGAGGCAAAGGAAATACGACAGCGGGTCGACGGCGTACCGACGTTTTTTTTCCGGCAGCTTCATGCCTGGCACTTCGGATCGACGATGAAATCCGAGGGCTCCTCCCGAAATCACTCCGTAGGAATAATATTCCTACTAATTAAGGTTGGATCAGTATTTCATGCTCGAGACAAACAACACGTTTTCCTTTCGTCGCCACCTGCAGCGCACCTTGGACCCCTCGCCGTACGTTTCGAAGAGATAGTTGATGATGTCGTCGCTCTCATACATGGAGGTCTTGGAGTTGGGGTCCACCATGTACGGGAACTGCTTTGAGCCCCCCAACTTGTTCGCCTTCGGTCGGAACGTGGGCCCGTCTGCTCAATCACGGGGCGATTGGCGGTGATGGCGATTCACGGGCGTCATATACAGGTAAAAGCGAAAAAGAGGGCAGATGAGGGGAAGGATCAAGAGTGAATGGTGGCGACGATCCCGAAATATGTAGTGCACTATTCATACTGTACGTCAGTCATGCGCTGCTTGCTACATACATTAGGTGGCTTTGGCAGACTCCGAAATAAAAAACAATTTCGCATCTTCAACGTCTCGACGAACTATTAATAGCACTACTACCATACTATACAGTAGATCGAAAGTTGGACCAGGCATATTCCATTTTATTTTATTTTGTTTTGACGAAGCTGCGATGTCGTACGCGTAGCTCGAATTTCAGAATATTTGAAATATATATTTTGTTGGACACACGGTGAAGGGGCGCTATCATACAGTAGTTGTATCAACATGTGCGGGAGGTATGGGTTTGGTAGATAGTACTGCCGGCTTCGCGCTCTCACCCTGAGGGCAAGGGTAGAACACCACGTCCAGGTCGAGGATGTTGACCGCTTCCCTCACTTTGCGGCAAAACGGACAGCCCTCAAACTCGTAGATCTCGATGGGTTTTCGGGGCTGCGCTCTGTCCCACGTGTTTCCCCTCTCGGTTACCTTGCTCCGAGAATAGACCATCGACCGGAAAAATACATCGAGGAAAGGCATCAAGCGGCACATCGGATAGCGGCAGCACCGTGAGAGTTAGAGCAACAGCAGAAACTGCGCACCTCTAGCCGACGCTTGGCAAAGAGGGGCGAGATGTTTCCTTTCGTGTGGGATTCGATCCTTCCCATACCGTGTGCCAGGTGCTCATAATTGAAGCAAGCGAAACGATGTGGTAACGTGCGTGCGTTCAAGTACGATACTGTTGCTGCTGTTACTGCTGCTGCTGCTGCCGTTGTTATTGCTGCTGCGAAATGTAAGCATTATAACCGTAGTGCGGGCTTCCTCGTGAAGGAATATGACACGTAATGACACCTGGAAAACAAAGGGGAACATATCACACCAGCCGAAGCAGGCCGAAAGGAAAACCCTGCTGGTCACACAATAAGTGATTTTGACACACGAGCGGGCATGGCTACCAGAACGCTTGCCACCCTACTGTGTAGACTATTGTTACGGCGGTAGACCATTACTACTGTAATACGATACGAGGAAAAAAAACTGCTCGGCGTGCGTCAAGTATGGACGCGGTGGCGGCAACCTAACCGTAACGTAGCAGTGGTATATATGCCTATGTCGAACACGAAGCGAATGTTAGTGGTGCATGCAAGAGACGGAAAGGAACAAAGGAACACACCTTGAGCCCCAGAGCGCGGACGACAGCATACTCGCCCTCGTCTCCCTCCTCCTGCTTAGACACCTTGACTGCTCATCAGTCAACAAGCGACAGCAGACAGCAAGCATGACACCGGGGTGCGCACCAAGTATTAAGTACTAATAGTTGACTTGACCACTGGAGAAAATAACGCCTCTCGCGATACAACTCTTGAGTTCCGTGTGCACTTATTCCTCTCTTGGTTCCACTCCTGCGGTGCGAGTCCGATCATGGCTCTACCGTAGGGGTCCGCATACTGCATACTGCCGTACTTCTCTGTAAACCCGGTGTACTTATGTAGGGAAAGTAGACTAAAAATGTCGATCAACGGATGCTACGAGAGTTTTAGCCTTTTAAACTCGATTTCCACCACATTCTCCCTCACTAAACCTGACTTATCTCTTCGGTGTAAGTCAGGAACCCCGATGAGACTCTGAGTATCCAAGTTTTACCTCCGACTTTTCGGTACTGGACTCAGTATGCAATGATCGCATTGCTCTCATCGTTCCTTTCTGGGTGTTTTCTAAGTGAGTGAGTTTTACAAGTTCTTGAACATGAGATTTTTCCCATTTTTTCCTTTTTATGGGATGAAGGTGAGGATCGAACCACCGACCTCACTCTTCAGAATCTCACGCCCTGCCTGCGACGCCATTGTAGGGAAAGTAGACTAAAAATGTCGATCAACGGATGCTACGAGAGTTTTAGCCTTTTAAACTCGATTTCCACCACACTTATGATACCTACGTACTCGTACCTGGTACCAGGCATGAGGTAGGGCATGCACCGGTCATTCAACTATTACCGGCTGTGTACCGACACGTGATGCCATATGATATGATACCCACAGCAAGCAGTAGCTGGCAGGTTCCATATCCATAGTACATGAGGCGAGCGAACGCAGAGAGCGAGAACGACTTCGGCTCTCCCTTGAAGCAACTATCGACACGCCAAATCAACGGTGTCAATGCATTGGTCAGTATCGCTGGGCGCGTGGCATTGTCTAAAGTCGGCACGAGCATGAGATGGGTCGATATTCGGTAGGTACTTTACAGCATTACACCAGGGGGTTGCGTGTTGCACCCGTACGTCTTTATACAACAGAGAGAGGTGTACCGCTCGAAAAACAAACGAGAACACGTACGAGAACCAGCACCACCACTCACATCGGTATCCATCCACCAGTGCTCCGCTGCCAAGCCTGAGCAAAAGCTGGGGAGCAGACGTAAGCACGTCCAGTATTCTGTCCGGGCGCACGTAGTAGCGCTTGGCTTGAGCCGGCAGTTGGTCTGGCTTCGCGGCCATGCTCAACGCCGACTGCTGTCCTCGCGCAACAGCAGCAGCTGCAGAGGCAGAAGGAACGCCAACGAATGCTTGTGTCCGGGAACACAGAGACAAGAGCGCCGCTGTGGCCACAGCCAAGGAAGAGGAAGGCATGGCTGTGCGGGCGCGAAAGCCAAGAAGCTGGCCTCTTAAGATCGCTCGCCTCACTGGTGTCTGGCGAGGTAGGTGTTGTCGGGTGTCGGCGAGAGATGACGAGGCATCGGCATCGAGTCAGCGCGGTGGAATTAAAGCATGTTCCCCATCCCCGAGAAAACAAGCTTCCAGGATTCAGAAAGCCCTTTTCGCGAGAAAAACGAGCAAGAAAAGGAAGAACAACACGCGGCTGACCCCAACAGCATGGCTGCCATGGCGTCGCCCATGGATTCGGAGCTGTCTCCCGCTCTGCTCAAGGTGACCACACACGTCTATCGCTTCCCCCTTCCTGCCACCAAGGTGATCGCTTTCACCAAGTGCTTTGCTGACAACCTCGGTGCTGATGAGACCTCGAAGACGATCAGGTGAGCGAGGTTGCATTTCACCGCCTTTTCGTGTGTTGGTGTATCGTCTTTTTCTTGTCGCTCGGTCGCTCCACCTAGGTGGGCAATGCAGGGTTCAGGTTCTGTCATGTCGAGCCGTCGGGATGTCCCATTCGTCCGCGAAGCAGTCCATCTGGCCAGGCTGGCTCTGCCGAGGTCACACGCGAGACTCAAGTAACTCTGTTCGGGCGGTCTCGAGTACGGACCCATTGCAAAACGTACCTTATTTTCTTTCAGAGTGCGTAATTCTGATCGACGTGCCATACTGCGGGAAGGAACCCAGCACCTCGCAGCAAGCAGCCAAGCACCAGCGCTAAAGGAAGTGAGCCGAGGCTGCACCGGGTTCGTTAGTTGCGGCATGCGCCAACAGTAGAAGGTTCTCCATGGTGGCCCAATGACTGCCGCGATTGCAGGTGCTCGATTGACGAGGAGGTGCCAGCGTGCTTTCTATTATCTTTGCCCGGAACATTCAAGCTTCAAGGGGCGTTTCGATGTTTGTCGATATGATAGTTGGTCGATCATGCCGGCATTTTTCATTTTTGCAATTTTTCGGTGTAGTACGATCACACAGACGTTCAGACGTTGGTTTGTTGAACTTTGTTGTCAGCAGTTGAAGCATGCCTGCCGCATTGCCACGAGATTACGAGAGCAGACGATACAGGCTGTCGTGGTGACAGCCTACGCCGAGTAGCCTCGCCGGAACCGACCTTGTCGATCGCCTTCAAAGTGAAAAAGTTCCTGCTCGTTATGGGAGGCAAGCTGCGCAGGGCTGTTCGTACACGTACGTAGCGAAGTCGGAAGTCGGCGTCGATTCGCGCACTGCTGCACCCGGGTAGCATGCACGCATGCACAATGCACAAGGACAATCCTCGAAATTGCGGAGGGATTGCTTGTATGGGTACATGAATACGTGCAGACGTGCAGCGTGGATGCACAAACTGGTAGATGGAGTTCTGGTGTCATACTCTGTTGCAGTACGTAGTATTATTAAATCGCGCACTGCTGTACGCATGTATGCAAGCATGCACACAGGACATTCAGGCATCGAAATTGCGGAGGAATTACTCGTGCTGCGTTTATAAAATACGTGCAGACGTGCAGCGTGCACACAAAAATTGGTACTGGTTACGAAGAACATACCTAACGTTGTAAGTGGAATACTGACTTTTACACTATTGATAGTGAGCAGTAAGAGTGCACCCAAGGTATATGTGTACGGAACACGCACGAAATATGCGCTGCTATCGGAAGTCGCGACCCAAAACGTCTTTCCGTGGGCAGTGTCGGATAGCGCTACTTCAAACTTTCGTGGTCCGCAATCAGCGGAGCACAACCCAACCCCTTCCTGGCTCATCACGTCGGTCCCTCGATGCCTCGACGCCGTGTTGTTCCACAGCTCGATGGAGCAAGCGCGGGAGGATCTGGCCCTAGAGCTGGCGTCCGGCACTCCCAACTACACCAACGCTGTGGCGGGGGCGGTTCGGTACTGCCCGCTCATCGCCCTCGTCTTACGATCCCTCGAGAAGGCGGTGAGATATTGAGAAATAAAAAAAAAGAAATACATCAGCTGGTGATGCCATCGAATTTTTCCTCGAACCTATTGTTTGATATTTGCAAGCTTGGTGGGATACTATTAATACAAACGATGGTAGTGATACTTCGATCGCGCGCGCTATATGGCGTGTACCGGTATGTCTTGAATCGCTTGCCGCTGTGGCCGCCACGCGCCGTTGATTGAAGGCATCACTGAAGGCAGCGTTGAAGGCAGCGCGCAAGCTGGGGGTATGACAGGTTGACGTCTGTTATCACATGTATTATTAACAATGGTAGTTTACCACTACGTACGCATTCATATGTAAACATGGTACCATACCATACATGGTAGCTGTATATCCGTGCCACATTTTATGCTGCACGCACGCCACCCGGGCCCTTTGGATAGCTGCACTGCATGGTATAAGTATGACCACATGCGCACGAGATCGACCTTGTCTACGTGTACATAGTACAGGACACCTAATAATAAGAAACAGGAAATCTGGTCCAGGCTGGGTTTCTTATTTGAGAGGGTTCTTTCTACACTAATTTAGAGATAACGACTCCCGAATTTCTTATTTTATTCTAAATATCAGCCTGGCTTTCTTATTAGCCTGTTTCTTATCAGGTATCTGTACTACTGTACGTCGTATGTCGCCATAGGTCGTCAGCGTTGTTCTTGTCGTTTACTCTGGCGCGGCTGCTGTCGCGGCTGCGGCTGCTGCGGCTGCTTCTGCTGCTGCGGCTGCTGCTGCTGCCGCTGCTGCCGCTGCTGCCTGCAAACGCCACTCACGACTACTACGCGTACTATTATACTGTATCAGAGGGGCATTGCTGTGAGATAGAGTGAACAACCTACTATTGGAGGACGTATTGAACTAGATTGCCGTAAACCTTGTTACATTTTACACATTCAATAGAAGACGTACTCGTAGTGAAGTGTGTGGCAGAAGTTCCTTGACTTGCGTCCAGTCCTCGACCCTCATTTCCTTTCCCTTCCTACTTTCCTTCTTTCCTTCGGACATGATGCTTGATGCCGTCATGCATGATGCCGTCATACGTGATGCCATCGTTGCACCAGGAAGAAGCGGTGTACCTGCAGGAGCCGCTGTCTTTCACCTGGGCAACGGGGCTAGGGGTAAAGGCGAGTCTCACAAACAGCAGTTGTGTCATTGCTGCCTCAATGCTTTCTCACCGCTAAATCGAGGCGTCTTCACGGCAATCCCAAACAAAACCTTGAATACGAAAGTTACGTACAGAAAACGGGGAATATCGTGTGTCCTTCGTGTGGTTCCAGTGCTAACAAGGAGGTCGATTGTATCCTAATGCACCGTAAAGCCTGCCCTAAAGTCTGACCCTAAACCCAACCCCAACCCCCCCCTTGCCGCAAGAATTATGTGGAAAATCCGGCGAAACAAACGGCATTTTTTGCACATTTCAGAGTACGACACTGCTGCTGTTGCTGTTGTCTACTTGCATCCGAGGATGCGTGTGCATGCATGCATGCACGCATGCATGGACATTTTTTTCCCCACCACGGCGCCAAGCCTTCCACCTTGTTGCTGTACCAGGTATTACGGGAGACCATAATAAATAGGACCAAATATTGGTAGTAAAAAAAAGGAAATACATACCAGTAGGTTTTTGTGTCTACCGTCGGTCCTATTTACTAGTATTTACTATGGTCTCCCGTAATAGTATGAAACCGAACGGGTTTCCATGTAATATTTGCCCGTGGAGAAGTGCTTTCGGTCAGGGTATTATCGATAGTGCTGGATATCGAACGAGAATCGAGTTCGACACGATACATACCGATACACCAAAAAAAAAACTAATCGATACCTGGCATGATTTTCGATATTTGATATTATGATATTCGATATTTGATGCTACATGGAAGCTTTTATTCAGTGTCAACATGGAAAACACGGGGATGCGAGGGGATGGGGGGGGGGCAAACTCGATATCATAGATCGAAACGTTTCGATATATCGATATAGCAAAAAATCGATATATCGATATAGCGAAAGTTCGATATTTCGAAAGACGCATGCTACGATAGAGGTGCCCCATGTTTTTTCTGAGCTCCTAACTTGAAGAGCTCCATATAATACGTCGCCGAAAAATAGGTTTTAGGAGGAAAATCAAAGTGCTACCCGATGATTAGTTCCACGACCTGAGTCTACTGTAGTATGAAAATATTTGAACACGATACTGAAAGTACGACGAATTTGGGTTAAGGAGCATACTGACACCCGTCATTCAGAAAAAGTTTCAGCCAAAAAAAGGTATACCTTGCTACCTCTATCGTAGCACGCGTCGAAAGTTCGATATTTCGATATGTCAAAATACCGATATTTCGAAATATCGAAAGTTCGATATATCGATATAGCGATATATCGAAACTTTTGATACGACATCCAGCACTAATAATAGTTATAGTACAATAGTTTTCTTTTCAACCAAGGCACTAACCATTAAGCACCTATAGGACCTCTAACCCTAACCTAACCTAACCCTAAGGCAATGGTTGGTGGTATGGTTCTTCCCACGGGATGCCCACGGGTCCTCGTAGGCATTCACCAAAAAGTTATATAATGCCAATCCCACGGGCTGCCCACGGGCAGGCATTCACCAAAAAGTAACATAATGCCAATGGTGGGGAGTGTGTATCTCATGCTCGCCACTGGCTTTAGAAAGTTTCTCCGCCGCACCCACGCCGCTGACGACCGAAGTATATCTACACCTGGCGATTTTTTCTTGTTTCTTTTTGTTTCTGAATGTCGTCGACGTCGTCGTCCTTTTTTTTTTCTTCTTTTCTCCAGCCGCGACAAGATTGGATCACGAACCAAGCGGTCGTCTGGGACAAGTGCATGGTGCTGGCCGCGCAAGCCCTCTCTTTCGGTGAGCCTTGCGACACATATGTACATGGTGTTTCCGTCGTATGTGCCTTATGATGAGTTTTGCTGCACCCGCTGCTGCTATTGTTGTTGTTGTTATTGTCACATTCATTTGTCGCCGAAAAACTAGTCCGCGGTCACAGGACAGCAATAAGACGGACAGCCTTCAAAGCACCCTGGAATGGAAGAATACTTCAGGAAAAATGAATACATACCACTCTGAACGGAAATATAAGGACCATTTTGTACATTAACATTTAATCGAAATGGTCCTTATATTTCGGTTCAGAGTGGTATACCTGGTACTATTTATTATCTGGTGAAAAAACGGTAACTGCTGCACACGCTACATACATCGGCTGTTTTTGTTTTGTTTTGTTGTTATCACAGCCGCTGTGTGTATGCTGTGTGTATGAAACGTGCCAACAGCCACGCTCCGTGATTGTTCAGAGCGTTTGTAACGGCTGTAACGGCTATATCAGACATGCCACCCTTCCTGAGAAAGGGATAAGATCTTCATTTAAAAGCAAATAAGTAGATCGTTTTTTTCCTCAAAAATCATGTTTGCAAGCTTGATATTGTTGGTTCGATTTATGTATCATACGTTCCAGCATCGTTTTTGGTGGCTCTACTGCTGTGTCTTTGGTGTTTGGTGTTAATCCGCGGGTTCGGTAAGCTTTTCACCCGGCATGATCTCCCTCCCTCCCTCCCTCCCGCCGCCTACGTCCGTGGTGTAGCCGACACGGTTTACAACATGCTGGAGGATAACCAGGGCAGCAAGTTCACCGAGGCTGGGCTGCACTTGAGGAAAGCAGCGGGGTTGTTTCAACGACTTCACGAGGTGATGAGCGCGTTGCGCCGTAGAGCGCGAAACTCAGCTCAGCCCGCTCAGCCCCGCTGAGCGTCGGTAGCGCGGGGGGGGGGTGACGCTCGGTTGAGTTAGCCAGGGATACTTCATGCTGCGGTCTTGTGCGCTCCAGCTGTTGCGTTGTAACGCCCACTCAGGGTCAAAACGATTTGGCAGCAGCGGTTGTGTTTTGGTTTGGCCTTCCTGGTTCCTGAGGCGTTGTCCTAATGAACCACGACGAACCGTGCAGACCTTTCGATAGATACCGTTGAACAGCAAAGTATTCTCATCTCGGACAGATTATCTATCATACAGATAGATCAGATAGATCATTCCCACTTCATGGTCTACATTCCTGATCTGTATGATCTGTGTGATCTGTATGATCTGTATGGTCTGTACGATCTGTATGATATAGCTCATGTTGCCGGGTGGGAGCCTTTGTAACATTTTCCATGATCTAGCACACATTCCCTGAGTTGTAACTGTGCTGTACATATCCCGCACAACATATCATAACGGCAGGTTATGACGTATCTGTAGATTCTATATCGGTAGATGACGTATCAGCCTATGATGTATCTGTGGACGTTCTATCTGTAGATGATCTATCTGATGTGTGAAAATGTTCAATTTTTCGCGTGCTGCCTGCCCACACATGTGTTTTTGTGTGTGTGTGTGTTTTTTTTGTGTGCGACAGACGGAACTCCCACGATGGGTAGGGGAGACGGCCAAGGCGCCTCGCCTGGTGGAGGTTGAGCCGACAGTGTGCGAAGGCCTCGTTCATTTCTGCCTCGCCGAAGCGCAGCAAATGGCCATCGGGAAGGTGCGTGTGTTGTATTAACCCTTTTAGAACTGCAGTCCCGTTTTGGGGAAACATTACTTAGAATTCGAGTGGTTTGTCCCCAAAACGGGACTGCAGTCCTAAAAGGGTTAACACCATTAGCGAATACTGGTACCACATACGTATATAGCTCCTGCTGTTAGAAGACCAACGAAAATACATGGAAAACTCTGACTTGATACGAGTACTCATTCCGGGGAACCACAGTAATTATATAAGACCAAGTATTGTTAGTAAACAAATACAAGTATACTTACTGTATGTGTGTGCGGTAGGTCCTATTTACTATGGTCAACCGTACTAGTCGATACGTGTGTGTTATGATAGAATAATGTCATAACCGTGAAATTCGCATCATGTCCCCGACAGTACGTAGTACTATAATTTTGGCGGCTAAAGCTTACCAAGTGCTGCCTACCTGGGACATTTTAACCTTGATCCATTCTGGTCGAGTCGAGATAGAGTGCAAAGCAACGCCGTGCTTAGTCGGCAGAAGAGGGTCACCACCCACCACAGGTCCAGCCGGAAAAACAAGGCATGCCTTACCTTATACCAAGTATTTTACTGTACCAGGTAACTTTTTTTTTTCTGGCCTTACGAATACGAAGCTATGATGTCCGGACGATTGTTGCCTTCCGCAGGCCTTGGTCGGCGGCAAAACGCCCAAGACCCTGCTGGCCCGACTGTGTGGCGGCGTGGTGAGGATGCTCGAGGACAGCGTGTCATCGATGCGGAAAGGAGGCTCGTCGTCAGCGTACGAAAGGCTCGACTCGCCGTTTCTCGTGCACATCGCCTTTCAGCAGTGAGTTGTCCCGCAGGAAGTTGTCCCGCAGCGAGATAACCCGTATTGAGAGTTGTCCCGCAGTGAGTCAACCCGTATTGATAGTTACCCCGCAGCGAATTGTCCCGCAGCCATATCTTATATATGTCGTATATACATTTTTTATATAGCGAATTGTCCCGCGTAGTGCTTTGTCCCGTAGGGCGAGTTGTCCTGCAGTGAGAGTTGTCCCGCAGTGCCCTGTTCCGCATCGAGTTGACCCGCAAGCTTCGCGTTTCTGAATGGTGAGGTGGCTGTTTTACCTTCGCTTTTGTGTGTCTGGGCTTCTCGTCTTCGATTGAGTATACTACAGTACTCGTAGATAGCTAAACTTTGCGTTTTTGATCGGGGAGGTAGCGCCACAAGACTAAGCTTTACGCTTCGTACTGGCGAGCCCCGCAAGAAAGATGAATGCTTCGGGGAGTTCGCGTTCATCCATCCGTGGGTGGCAGAGGAGGACCTGTATGCAGCACCACACCGCCACATTCAATGCACCCGCCCGGTGCAAGCAATGTTGGCCTGGTCGGTGAAAACCGGGCGTGCTCCGCCCCGGCATTGTAGGGGTGCGATGGCCTATGGCCATGCATGCGACTACGGCCATGCATGACATGCGTATGCCCCCCCCCCCCCTTCCCCTCCTCCCTTCCCCGCTGGGTGCGCTTGACAGGAGTATCTTCAAGGCGTTCGCGTACCGATTTGTGGCAGAAAATGCCTGGGCGAAGGACCAGTACGGCATAGGCGTGGCGTACATGGCACAGGCAAGAGAAGCATGCGGGCCCTATGCGTATAGATGGCCTTACTCGCTCTTCGATTGCTCGAGGTCTTTCCTACCGTATGTATATATAATATACTTCGAAGTATTTATACTTGAATATACATCACACGTGTGATAGCATAACACACGGGCGGTAATATAACATACTGTGACCAGTATAATGATATACTACATCCCATGGGACGAATGCTGAGAGCCTATTCTGTCCAAAACATGCCTTAGAGGGGCCACGCCTTATTGGAGGGAGGATCACACAGCACACACAACGAAAATGGTGGCCTTGGAAATGAAATCTATCGCCGGTCGGCATTATTATCGTTTACACCCTTCCCGCTGTTTTAGAAAACTAGATTCGAAACTGGTCCGACGGAGTGTGTTGTCTTTCTAAAATAATACACGTATGGTACAGTAGTCTTATGTCTCGCTGTAGACACATATGGCGTGTGCGAAATGCGACACATACATCTCGTAGTTTCTGAGCACTGTAGCTGATTGTGATATTATGCGTGGCTCCTTTAGGGAACACTCGCGATTGAAGGAGGTCCTTGCGCAGCCCTAACCCAACGCGGCTCTCCACGACTCTTGTTTTTCCTTCTTTGTATTGCAAATGCACCAGCTGTAAATTCGACCAAACTTGGAGTGTATACTCGACTTTGAAAGTAGCACCTACCTTTCAAACACCCTTTTTAATGTCATACGATATCATGACATTCGCTGGCCCATATGTTTTAAAAGCTTGCCTACCAGGTACCAGGTATTAGTTTTTGTTAAAAAAAATACATAACATCGTTGGCTCTATTACACAGTACCATGTATATCTTGCTGTAATATTAGTCGCAGTACCCTATTTATAGGCGAATTGGAAATCTCAGCTGACGTACGTATCTACGCCCGCTCGATTTTGTCAGGCCTGTAAGCGCGTGGAGGAGAGGCGGGACGCCACCAGCCCGGGGTTGCCGCCCCTTTCCGGCCCCTTGCGAAACATCCACCAGGAACTCCACTCGCTGCAGGGAGAGTTCAGGGACCTCCGGAACAGCTATCTCAGGGTGCGTTGCCTGCTTGGGGCGCTGCTTGCGCGCTGGTTACAGATACCGTTTTTCGACGGAATGCTGTGTATGTTGGTCCCTGCCCCTGTACGCAAGAGACTCGCAGAGAGGCTGCACCAAGTTGCTACATATTTCGTGTTTGGGGAACGGGATTTTTTTTTAACCTTGGCGTTTGGTACCGATTGGTGTTCAAAAGGTGTGCCTCAATACCACTGGCTACCCTTTTTGCTTGGTGTTGGCGGTGGGAGGGACAAGTTGGTCCTTGCGGACGGCGTGCCTCTCTCGTTGGCGAGCGGTGGACGTGTGCACGGTGTCGTGGAAGAAAGAGGGGCGGCGGCGAGGATAAGAGGGGCGTGGCATAAGTGGGGACACAGAGGGCTGCCGCATATGTGTTCGCGTCCCCGAGCCTGGTACGTAGAAGACTGTTTTATGGAAACATAGGCGAGTCAACGGAGTAGAAGTAGCGATCATAAGTAACGAAATCATTCATGGTGCTCGAGGGCCTGAAGGAAAGCAGGGAATAACCTTTTTGCCGTCGTCTGTCTGCCTACTTGTATACGTCTTTCCTAATTTTGTCAAGAGGTTGTCCCCCTTCAAGATGTCTTGCGTTCTGCGCGGGGGTTGGCTAAATAAAATAGAAAATCGCGGTCAACCGTCATAGTTAAATCATTTTGAGGGTCACCTCAGCCGCTGTTCGTTCGCCCGAATTTGCTTGAGTACTGGCCGGGCAGACACTACTGCGACGTTCCAGGTAACGTATGGTACGTATTCCCGCCGTATCCAACGGTAATCCAATATGATACGTAATCCCTCCGTATCCAACGGTAATCCAACGGTACCATTTGGAAAAACGCCTCCTCTGACATTTTCCACCATCCCCTGTCCCCGTCCCCCCCCCGCGTCTTGTTTCAGGACAACAACTCCATCTACTACGACCCTGTTCCGGAGTTTGACATGCTGGACCCCTTACCCGAGCCAGTGATGATGATGAAGTCACTCCCTTCCGAAGAGGAGCCGCCTCCGACGGCATTGCTCTCGTTTAGACCAACTTCCAGCGCCGAAGCGGACGATGGAGGGGACAAGCCCAATGAAACGGCCTCTGGAGGACCGGGAGGAGAAGGCGGGGGCAAAACGGACGAAGAGATCGCCCGCGAGCTTCACGAGAAGCTCAACACCTGAGATCGAAAAATATGTTTTTTCCGAGTTTGACCGAATGAGCGGGAATTCGGTTCGGTTCGGTTCGGTTCGGTTCGGTTTGGATATACGTATTTTTTTCAAGCCGGTCGATAATGTTGGAAAATACCTGTATGACCGAAGTGGTGGTGGGGGGGCTCCGTTCGGGTTCTGGTGCTGTAATGCGTGTGTGTGCTTTTTCTCAAACCGGGAATTAGTGAACATACTTCTTGTGATTCGAATGGCGCGGGTTCGTTTGAGGTGCTGTAACTCGGGATTATTTTGAAGCTGAGTGTAGGTGTTTTGTTTTTGTGTTCGTCCGTCCGTTCCTGCGTCCGTCCCGCTGCTGGAAGAGACGGTGTCGATAACTGAGACGGAAAAACTAAACCCTATACTCGTACTCGTACACCAGTATGGTGAGCACGATCATTATAGGCGTTCCGTTGGTCGCTCGGTAGCTCTACGAGTATAAGGCGAGCTTGGCTATCCCTCGGAGGCCGAAAAGTGCTGTGCTACCAGATAGAGGAGGAGCAGGAAGAGGTCAGCTGTGTTCCTCAATTATGTTGAAAGCGGCTCGAGAATTATACCGGTACCTGGTAGGTGTGTTCTCGGTGTCGAGGAGAATGTGGCCAAGCACGTGACGATACCGGGGGGGGGGGGAGAGGTCGAGAGTTAACGATGCCCGTGAAGGCTGATGGTGACACTCGATCACATGCGTTGTTTTCATGATTTCTTGAAAATATCGCACCAGGGAACCCAAACTAAGACTTGTAGTTCGGCTTCACGGCTGATGTGTGCTTGGTGCTTGGTGTTTTTTTTTTCCTTCACGCCTTTGAGTTTGTAGTGGGTGGGGTTGCTTTTCTTTGAGTTGTGCATCGTTTTTGAACCCGTTTTTTTTTGTTTTGTTTGTTTGTTTGTATAAAGAGCTAATTAATGATTCAATCGAATCGAATACATACATACCACGATTTTTAGTTCAGACGTGATCGCGCCGGGCTTGTTGTATGTTGCGTGGGTAAACCTACGAACTGCGACGACGGTAAAAGTGCTCGAGGTTTGCCCTTTTGTGTCGTCGTGGGCGCGGGGCAGGGTGCGAGACATATTTCTCACCACATATGAATCACACCTGTGGGACGTATGTATGTGGTGCAGTACTGGACGAAGCATGATAGATGGTAGATCTTCCTAAGGTAGCTATTTAGGCACTCTGGTTGGCTAAGGGTATGTTTTACGTGGCTCAATCAACTTGGGAGTCTTTCCCAGCCACAGCATCCCGAGTCACCATAGAGTCTTTCCAAGCTCAGCATCCACGCCGGCCGGGTCAACCTAGAGTCTTACCAAGCACAGCATCCCAGCACTGACCACTGGCATAGGGTTAGGGTTCGGGTCGGAGGGTCGGCTTCAGGCGCCAAGCACAAAACCGTGTAAATACCTCTACTATCGTCAGGGTTCGTCCACCCCTCATGTGGTGTTTGTCGCGATGCCGCGGGAGCTCGCTCCTGACAGCGGCCGCCTGAAGTCTTGGCCCAAAAGTGCTGATTTTACCGGGTGTACGCGAGAGTGTCAACACGCCTCTTCTTTTGGAACCCCGTGACTCGGTTATCAACATAAAATCGGTGGCACATCCGAAAAGTGAAACACGCCTCCTGACCACGAAAAGCTTGCCCGGTCCGACCCGCGACCTTACATTAAACCCTCTTGGGTCAACCGCTTTGCTTCGCTCCGAGCTTAGCCACGCGCCGTTGGAATGTCTTGTACACCAAACTCTTACGAGTACGAGTACGTAGGTTTTCCGTCGCCACTAAATTCATACGTACTGTATCGCTAACGTGCTGTACCGCTAAATATTTCTGGAGCTGAGACTTTGAAGCAGAGATCTTGAAGTGGGGATTTTGAGGACCCCAGGGTCTGTCACATAGATCCATACTGTGCGACTGGGACCCGTACAGATTCCGTCGCCAACCAGCCCCTATGCACCCAACAAAAAAAGGCATACCAAGTAGTACGACCCCTCGTTGTATGATTCGCACGTCAAGTACTTTAGTTTATTTTTCTAGGAAACAGCGCGTGCTCTATCACCCTGTGATGAGCGCAGTCTATTGCTTAGATATAGTTAACTTCCGTTGTGTTGAGATGCACACGCGTATGATACATCAGTACGTACTCGTACGCAGTACGAGCGTACCGTGTTACTTGCGTTACTTGTTCACACATTGAATCATACGTATAGGATCTACCGGTACTACTATATCGCTGCTGCTGCTGTTGTTATTGATGGCGGCGGAGGTGGTGATATGCTTCTACCCAACACGCTGTGCTGGTTCCTCTTCCGGGTGAGATTCTATCTCAGGCCCGCAAGATTCTGGATCTTGACGCCCGATATTTCACTCCCCTTTCTCCTTGTGCGTAATGCCAACAGTTTGGTATCGAACTCCTGCAAGTGCGGCGAGAAAACTCAGAAAACAGGGGTACTGCTGCTGTAAAACCTCATACCTTCAGTGATCGTGCTTGGGGCGATCATGGGGGCAAGGAGACTGGCGACTGCCGCCACTCTAGCCACCATTTTGTGTGCTATCGCATACGTGCACGCCGTTGCTGATCAAGACTTGGGATTCATCAATCACGCGTTCAGCAATCCCTCCAATTTTGCCCAAGCGTCAACATCCAAATCATCATGTCACATGGAGACAACGCAACGTACACCCAGCAGAAACCAAGCACCTCTGCAACATAAGAGCCCTTGGTCCACCCCGCAATCCCATCGAAGCCGCAGACGTGCAGCATCGCATGTATCCGTGATGTCGGCGGCCCAGCAGACTGCACCGCCGTCCTCTGGATTATGGGCAAGCCCAGGGAAGCAAGAGGTGTCAGTGCTGCAACTCCCTCTTCTCCAGGATCCTGACGTGGCTGTGGTGTGGTTCACTGCTTGCGATCTACGGACCCATGACCACGATGCGCTGGTGGCCTCGGCAGGGGCTGCAGGGGTGGTACCCTTGTACGTCTTCGATGACCAGGTACGAGGTACACTGCTGTGGTGTGGATTGGGACACGAGTGTCTCGACGAGCATCTCCGTTATAAATTGTTCGTATATATGCTGTGCGTGAGATCTACGAGCGATATCTGGGCGTACGTTATTATACTACTCGTACTGCTGTAGTTTATGATACCTGGTATCATACTCGTACCAATGCTACGAATACGTTTGTTGTATGTATCTTTCGAATTGCGTTGTATATTATCATTTTCTGTGGCATGGGAGGGAGAGCACGAAAAACCTGGGCCAGCGAACGATCGCTGTCCAGTTGGAAGCAACAGCCCTGTCTGTTCGCGTGTTCTACCAGTCTACCAGCACCGTTCCGTGCGGTATCCACTTGGTATTCCCACAAACGCGATGAACCAGATAAAGCCCGATGTTGCAAGTGAGCTACGTAGTGTACGTGCTCAGCCAAAGATTATGAACCAGAACGCCAAATTCTCTCTATGACAACAAACTACAGATTATTCTTATATCGGTTCCCAATCACGAATAATATTTTCCTTTATGTACGCACTTTACCACTTGGCCTATTATAGCCTGGACACAATGGTTGTTGGTCCACACTACAAGCAGTATTGATATCTCCCTATGTTACGAGTATGATACGGGTAACTCATTGTCAATTCGAGAAATTCCCTGGCGGTACATGTGTACGAGTAGGGGTTCGGATTAGAGTCAGAGTGAGGGTTTCAAGTTTAAACTCAAGTACGTACATTTTTCATTTTTCAACTATTAATATTAATATCTTGTCGAGGCTTGGCAATGTCGCATACATACGTAGCGCCTTCGTGGGCTCTGGGGGGGTGATTGCGCTACAGCAGTATACTGTAATCAATATAATAAGATCACACACCCCCGCGTATAATATAGGCCCGAGTACGATCTGCGAGGTGACGAGATATTGCAAATCCTCAAGAGCTGAACTGCAAGCAATAGCTCGGGTTTACGTACGATATGTAGAAGCTGAACAGTCCTTTGAGCTGCTCCGATTTAGCACTTTTCATCGAGCGTAATGTTAAAGTTGCGAGGTTGATTATCTCTCGCCGCTTTGTAGCTTTCGCGCGTTTTTTTTTCGCGTCAGACAGGACGTAGTATCGCACAGCAGCAGCAGTGACACAGCAGTGGTGGACCATCCATCTTTCCTGACGTTTCTCGCCGCCCTCGTCACCCTTGCGTCGCGTGCAGGAGCTCGCCGCGGAAAGTCGCTTGGACGCGGCCTTCGCGTTCCATGCCGTGCAGGACCTGCGGAACACTCTCAGGAGTATCGGGAGCGACCTGGTGGTTAGAAGCGGGAGTTGCGCAGACGAAGTGCAAAAAGTTGTCGCCCAGGCGGGCGCGTCTCACGTCTTTTTCCACGACAGGTGATGGTGATCAAGCTTAACCCATTCAGAACCGAAAACATACCCCACGCTAATTCCAAATAGTTTGTCCCCAACTAAATGGGACCAGTTCTTAAGGGGTTAAGCTTGTTTTCTTGGGGCGGGCGCCGAGCGACCTTGCTCTGACAGCGCACCTAAGTCGCTGCAGAGAGTAACATTATATAATTACTTGGGTGACATTTTGTTTGTTGCAGAAGCAATTTTCGGCGGCACGTGCTCCCCGCAGAGCTGCTATTAATAGAGTATTACTGGTACTTTGGTTTTCAGTGCGTTCCGCTGCCAGCCGCAGACCTATGGGCGAGAAGATGGCGAGCACATACTCCCCGTGGAATCGCTGGCGAACCGTAGACCTGTTGCGTATGACAAGGGGAGGAGTTGCCTACGTCCTTCTTTCACAAGCTCTTCCCAAGAGGAAGCTGACACTCCTTTCGTACGCACGCAGTGACAATAGCACAAGCGGTAGCGGCAGGAAAAGTGGTAGTGGCAGTGCATAGCAGCAGCAACAGTAACACTAGCACGAGCAGCAGCAGCAGCAGCAGCAGCAGCAGCCGCAGCCGCAGCAGCAGCAGCAGCGACGGCAGCAGCAGCAACGGCAGTAGCAGCGGCAACCTCAGCAGGTCGCCCAACCCACCCAACCCACCCGCAACCCTCAACCCGATCGTGTGCCGTTGTCCCGACCCACTCCACACCATAACAGCCCGGTGCACGCTCTGCGCCAATCCCACGAGCGAGTCAGGGCGTCCCTGTCCTCGAGGCGCAGCGGGACAGACGAGCAACACCCTGCTGCGTCTGTCGCCGACCTCCATTCATGGTCTGCCGCGCAGCTCACAGGCACCCAGCAAAACGACGCGTCGACGGCCTGGAACTTTCGCGACTTCGAGCGGAGCTTCCAGGAGGAGCCGGCCCGAGCGGCATTTCCCCAACCCACGTCCCTGCCGCCCATCCCTGATAATATTGAAGCCGGGCCGTTTCCGAGCCTGGAGGAGGTTCTCTCCCGCGTGGGCAGGTGGGAGACTGTGGGCGGGGAGGGTCGTTCTGTTTGTCGCGAGCGGGCACGCCTGCGTGTGGTGAAGCTTAGACTTGCGGGGCGATCTATCAGAGTCATGTTTTCGGTGTATTGTTCTCGGTGCACTGTTTTGCGCTACAGGAGTTGTATCCGTTGTTTTTCGGACGGTCTCTTAAATATGTTTCGGTGGTAATTTGTGGGATATATACGAAGTGTTGTCTTCTTTTTCGGGCGATCTGCTTGGGCATGTTTACGGAGGCATGTGTGTTTTTCTAATCTGAAGCGCTGAAATGAGGTTGTACTCGTAGCTCTTTGTTCGTTTCTCTCTTCTTCCGGCGGCGCGTGGTTTAGAGATTTACCTTTTGCTCTAAACTCTGGGAGGCGAAAGCGTACCTCCCGAGGGGTTCGTTGGCGAGCATCCCTCGGCGCGCGGGGGGGTTGTCATGGTTTACTGCGCTCGTCAGCCGACTGGCCAACAAAATTTACGGCTGCCTCAGACAGGCACCTACAGTAGTTGCTAGTCGTGAAGGTTACTCCTCGTTCCTACTCGAAGCTCTATATATATTTATCTGCAGAAGAATAGGCGGCAGCAAACCAACAGAAGGGCAAGTTGCACACCCTCTTTGGGCCCGGGTGGTATGCCCCCGGCCATTCCGGCGGTGTCATCCTCCAACGCGAACGATAACGCGCGATGACCTCGAGACTTTCTCGTTTGTTCGCGCGCTTTTTCCTCTGCCCTCTACCCCCGCCACGCCACTCGTCACGATTATTTTGTGATTAGCCGAGATGGTCGAGTGCAGGAGGCGCTCTCGGCGGCGTCGCTGGATGAGGCCCCCTTCGGCTTTCTCGATCTCTGCGTGGAAGGCTACGGAGAGACTCGGGCGCTGCGCACCCTCGACGACTACCTGTCCATGAGCGACGTTGACTTTGCCAGGTGATGCGTGTTGCGATACAGCACAGGACACCTAATAAGAAACAGGAAGTCTGGTCCAGGCTGAATTTCTTATTTGAGAGAGGGTGCTTTCTGCACTAACTTCAAGATGACGACTCCTGAATTTCTTATTTTCAGGCTGGCTTTCTCACTGGCCTGTTTCTTATTAGGCGTCATGGACTGTACACATGTAGCACTTTTTTGCCAAACAATGGTTGTGGCTTACTATTTCTGACTATTACTGACTATTAGTATACTTATTATCAACTGAGAAACTACCCAATACGGCGTATGCCCTATGAGGCATGCCTAAGGCGTATGCCCTATATGAGGCATGCCTTATTTACAACAGTAACAGCACCACAACAACCAGCCACGATAACAGTCACAACGGCGACTACCACCACCACCACCATCCCCACCACCACCACCACAATAACAGTAACAAGCGTGCAAACATATGGCCACCTGCACTCTCTTCCCTGTGCGGCGGCAGAACTGTATTCGGGCCGGAAGAAGGTGAAGCCACAGCAGGAGCAGGTCTAAAGCAGATGGGATTGGAAGCCGTCACGACGAGGCGAATAGTCAAAGCCAGAGGGTACGGGGGACTGGCTCCGGGAGAAGCGCTGGCGAGAGCGCTAGGGGTTGCGCTCGCGCTGGGGTGCATCTCCCCGCGAAGGTATTTGCCTGCCTGCCCGCGTGTCTGCCTGTCTGCTTCGGACCTAAGGGTTTCCACCTATGTTATGGTGTAAAGAGAGGCAGGCAGTTGTAGAAATGCTTTAAAGGTTTAGGCTCACGGCGGTCGCGACGCACAAGTTTTCGCTCGCCTTGCTGAGCTCTGGCGGAAGGCGGGTGGAAAGGTTCGGCAGTTTTTTTTGGCAGTCGACGGCAGGGTGACGGCTGGGGGGCAGTATGTCAGCTATCAAAGGGCCCCCATAGAATTGCCCGATTTCTCCGTGGCTCGTTGTTTTCAGCCTACCGGATGGGTTTCGGTGGAAGAGCTGAATTGAAAAAATGTGGACGCAGTAGTGGTCCGCCCGAGCATGTAGATATCGGCAGTTACATTGCCTTGTTAGTTGTGGGACCTGAAATGGCCGGGGACCATCTACACGTTGTCGCGGGTTGGTCTTGGCGTGCAATTGATCTTTCAAGGCACTGTGAAGTACGTCGACGGACCTATCGGGAAGGCGGGGTTTACTTGGGATTGTCTGAGTTACGCGATTGATAGATTCGGTTCCGGCTCATACGTAGTCCTTGGCTGCCATGTATGCTGCACCCCTTACTTTCGCGTGATTGTGTTAAAAATTGTAGTCGGCTAAAGCATGTCGGTCTCTCTGCTCTTCGCTGACGCTAGATCCACCACGGCTTCGTGAAACTATTATTTTTCAACTCTAGGACCACTTGGCACTTTTGTCGATACTCACGGCCCCTATCTCTCTGATAGCTGCTGAGCTGGGTTTCCTTCCCTCAGCAGGATCAGTGGAAGACGACGATGACGAGGGCTCTGCGCACAATCCACGGCTGTGCCCGAGCAACCCCCCCCGACCTAACCCACTCACCACCTCGCGCCGCGGCCTCCCCGTTCGTTCCGCGTCGCTGCACGAGGAAGGCTGTTTCTGGCTCGCCAACCGGACTACAAGCCGTCGGGTCCTCCGACGCCGGGGCAAGGGTCCGACAGCAGCCCCTTCGCCGCCCTCCGACGGCGACTGCCTAGGAAATGCTGGGCTAGGGAGCTGGCGGTGATAGAGTCGTGGCACTCTCTCTTGGCGGAGAGGGACGTTACCGTAGGGAACAGCGAAGCAAGTGAGTGGGAAGGAAAGAGCTGCGTGCAGGCATGTGTTGGGACACGGTCGCGGCCGCGGCCCGAACCTATCCGAATAGTTGTATGCGCGGGTGCAGGAAAGGGGCTTCTTTGGCGTTTTTCGATCGCACGACCTGCGTTTTTCCCCGTTTTTTGTTTTCGTGAGTCATACGCGTGCCGAGGTTGTTCTGAATTGCCCACGGTTTGCATGGCTTTTGAGAGTCGTGCGTGCGCGTGCTGTAACGCCCTCCCAGAGTAACCGCGGCCTCTCACATGAGACGGATCGTTTGTTTGACCTTAACATCGGCGGCTACAGTCAGGTGTCATATATTTTCCCTCTACAATGCCCCATCCCGACCGTGGCTACTGTAAGACAAAACAATGTTATCTTGTGTATCCCAAGTGCTCCCGACATAACGGCTATCGAAGCGCGCAGGCGCCATGTCTTAGTTGGATACAGAGGGGAAGGACGAGCGGGTACAGGGGTAGGTTGCTTTCACGCGTAGGTCGCACGGTTAGACATTCTGGTAGGATGGCGGCGTTGTTTAGCGGCTCATATGTTAGAACGCACTGATAAGGTAGCTGCATCTGATATGTAACGCATGTTCCATGGCCTGGACGTTTCTTGCAACATACGAGAGCGAGATTACGGCTTCGTGCCCTCTTTGCGATTCCAGCGTGAGGCAGCCCCCCCCCCCCCCCCCGCGCTAACATTTCCAGCCACAGCCACATTTCACTTGAGCAAGTATTACCCCCCACCGCCTTCGCCCCCATATGCGCTTCTGTGAAAGGAAGCGCTTTCGTTCCCTAAATAGTTTACTGCGTATACACCTGCAGCTCCCCCCCCCGGGAAAAATCCGACATGCCCCGTCCCGGCATTGTGGAGATTCGAGGGTCTATGGTCATACGACCACGGCCATGCATGAATATGAAGTACACCCCCCTTCCCGCTCCTCAAACCGCCTTCCATGCTGTCCTGGGCTTCCGCAAGTCTTCCGTTCTCCTGTCACGGCTGCACCTTTCCCCCTCATCCACCCGCCTCTCACGCTGTCCCGTGCTTGTCCCCTGCTTTCGTTGTCGGCCTCTCTTCTTGTCAAAACCCCCGGCGCGTCACCCAGGCGCCATGGAGCAGAGGTACCTCCGTTGGCACGGCTGGCTTGTGCGGTACGCTATCGGAGGCAGCCAGGACCCCTCCGCCCCTGCCGTACTCCTGGTGCACGGCTTTGGCGCATCCGCCGACCAATGGGATCGCGTCTTCGAGGAGTTCGCCCCTTCGAAGGCGTCATCGAAAGACGGCGCCAGTGCGAGTAGCATCGGCGGAGGGAAAGGGGTGAGGCTGGTAGCGCTTGACCTGGTGGGGTTCGGGCACTCATCCAAGCCTCCGCTGTCGTTCTCCCAGTACTCGTGGGCGGACTGCGCTAGAGACGTTGCTCTGAGGGCGGGCGGAGGGCCGTTCTTCATTGCTGGAAACTCAATCGGAGGGTGAGTGACGAGAACGCGCGTGTCTAGCTAGTGTAGTAGGCGTCGCCTTCGAATGGAAGCGCTCGGTGTCGGATAAGCTTATGCATGGAGTGGGCTCGATCCCGATGGGTAGCTCGAGGCCAGGGTTGCCACGAGGTAACAGTAGAAGTGGAGAACCAAGCATTTATTATTAGGTGATGGACGTCGAAGACGTGGCAGAGTAGGCTTTCCGTCCCCTGCCATGAAAAGCCATCTGGGACCCCATAAATCCTCCCACTCGGGAAAACATAAAACCCGCCGCAATCTCCGTAGACGACATGTAGTTACACCCGGTGGACGTTGATGCAAGTAGCTATGAATTCCTACATGCGGAACGCTCATGTTCGGGGTAAGGTCAAGGCCTCGGCGAATAACGGCAAGGTTGTAGATTCGAGGGGAAACGCAGATGTGATTGATGGTTTGGTTGCCGGTGACCGCTGTAACGGAGAAAGAGGGCGGTAGATATTTACTGTGAACCTTTGCCAAGTAGAGGCGGAGTTTGGGACCGTCGCTTTGTTATCGCCGACGAAGGGAGACTCGGGGTGTAAGCGGGACACACGCATGCAGAAAGCCCCAGACCTTTTTATCTAAGGCAGCCGGCTTCATTCTGACCACCCCAGGGCACGTACGCTGTCTGCAGAAAGCCGCGTGGCACGTCGAGGTTTGGGTCGGATGCCGTGTTAACCTTGGTCATCATCCTGTTGCAGATGATGTCATGAATCTCTCTCTCCTGCACATCGATGGCGAGATTGCTGTTTCTTGTGTATTGTGTATATGCTTGGATGCGTGTATGATTCTGGCGCGAGCTTTTACGTAATATCGAGATTGTCTCCTCTCCTTCGTTGGTGGGTTGATTTTGGGATTCATTCTCCTTCAGTTCAGCTGATCGCAATCGTAGACTGACTTTCTCCCCCGCTGCGCGACTATTGTGACTGTCGTGACTGTTCCCCTCCTCTGCGTGACTGGAAGGTACATCTCGATGGGAGTTGCGGCGGACTGCAAGGAGCTGTGCCAAGGGGTCGTGCTCGTCAACAGCGCAGGTGCACGGGGCATCGTGTTACCCGCCCACACGCTGACCCATACCTAGCTACTCTTAGTTTTCTGTGTACGATTAATAAATGTAGTAGTACTTGTAGTAGTAGTGGTAGTAGTGGTAGTAGTAGTGGTAGTAGTAGTGGTAGTAGTAGTGGTGGTAGTAGTGGTGGTAGTAGTATTAATAGTGGTGGTAGTAGTGATAGTATTAATAGTAGTGGTATATAGTAGTAGTGGGAGTAGTAGTGATATATAGTACAAGTAAATGTAGTAGCAGCAGTAGGTGATATTCGGTTGCGGTAGCTGCTGCGGTAGAGTAGTCACACATACCTGGAATAGCACCCGGGGGAGAAATTCCTGCAGGCACTACGTGGGAATGCGCACCTGTTTTCTACCCGCCGACCAAAATCCTGTATTTTTTCTTCCACCCGCCTATCCGCCTGCGTGTATTTCCCGGATGCCTTATCCCACGGGCATAGAGAAACTCTCACCGCCTTCGACGAAAGACCATACAAGACAATTTACGATGCTTCTGCCAATATATTAGTCCTCCTTACTTTCGTCCTCGTGCACCACTGATATGGTATAGTACCGTATATGACACTGTATACCATACCCCCTCGGACGAATTTCAACGCTGATTTGCTCGACGACCGGTCGAGCGCTAACCCCGAGCGACCCGTCTATTGAAAGGTGTCGACGAGATGCTCCGATAGCAGCCTTTTTCGATGTCTGTGCCCCCCTGGTCATGGAGAAAATTCGCTTTGAAATTCACCCCAGGGGGTGTGATATAAACTGTCATATACGGTAGTCATACCGGGCACAGCTGCACAACACACGAGCCCCCCGTTGCGCAAAAACGCCGCCAACCCCCCCCCCCCCACCCCCGAAACCTCACGTTTCCCCACCCCTACAGGGCGAATTCTAACGGAGGAGGAGTTTCGGACTGAGGCGACTGTCAAGTACGATGGTCTCAGCGTCGAAGACGCGACTCGCGGCGGAAAGCTCGAGGCCTACTCCGCTCCTCCGAACGCCGCTCTCACGGTGCTCGGCTCAGGACTCTTCGCCTTTCTGCAGGGTCGCATCGCCGCGACGTGTCGCAACGTGTATCCCGTGGTGAGCAAGGCCAAAAAGAGGTGTACCGTATGATATGTATCACACAGGTGATACAAACACTGTAGGCCATGTGATTGCTCATCGCGTTAAGCTTACAGATTTTATCAAACGTCAGTTTCGGGCGACTTACTACTAACAACGACTTACTAACAGTTGGCAGAAACAAAATGGTGCCACCCCTATATACTGTAGGCAAACACGCCCCCAATATTCATAGTTATGTATACGTACTTCTTTCGAACGGCGAACAGAACCCTGGCATCGTGGACGAGGGACTGGCAGAAAATATCCTGAGGGACTCGTGCGACCCCGGAGCTGTGGGCGTTATCGCTGCGGGGGGCAAGCTTCCTTTCTCGCGCTCGGCCAATGAGATGCTCGGGAAGTTCGGGGTGAGACCTGCTTTCGGATGATGTATACGACATCTACTTGTGATTCGCCTACGTAGCAGGACATTTTTACGATTTTGGCTCCCTTGGTTGGGTGTTGCACCTTAGGAAACGATATTTATGGCGGCCAGCTTCTCTGCAGTAGCACGTCCTCGTCGCCTTGACTTGTCTATGTATAATCTTGGGATTGATGAGGCCTACCTGCTGCGATCGGCCGGAGACTCTCACCCAGGGCTACTACCTCCGCATTGATTCGATGGGAACAATCAACGCGCCACCTCGTCGCAGAGGATGGTGTTCAATCCCGAGACACGATACTTATGGCGGGCAATTTCCTTGGTACTCCTGTCGCCTTGTATGTTTGTGCACCCTAAAACGAGATTTTGAGCTGACCATGCGCGGACTTAGCACTGCTTGCTTTGTAAGCGTCGACAGTGGTAAGCCTTCACCCTTTGATTCGTCCATTCATCGTGTTGATGAGCTATCGCCGTGTTACATCCTTCATCGCCGCATGTAAGTACTGATACACATTCCAGCCCCAATGAGGTAGCCGGTAAACATATTCCGTTCCTGCCAGAAGTGACACTGTCTGTTGACAGCAATGGTAAGCACACAGCACCTGCACGCTTCTGACGTCTCTCGTTCGTGCGGAATACGCGGCAGGGCCCAGTGTTGGTGACGCAGGGCGTGAAGGACCCGCTCAACGATGCCGAGGGAAGGGCCACGCTGTTCCAAGAGCTAGGGCCCCAGGTCGACGTCGTTCGCGTGGATGGTGGACACTGGTGAGACCAACCGCCGCGCGAGTTGCCGTGCAGCGCACGTTTGTTTTCGCAAATCGCAAGCGCTGCTTTTAAAGCTATCAGTCGAATAAACAGCGAAGCGCCGCAGAGTGTATACGAAAATCTTCACCTCGTATGGTCAATGTAGGGCCTCCGCTCGACGTCATTGGTACGATGCTTTCTTCAGCACGTTCGCGCAATGTGTGACATAAACGCTCTGGAACATCGACCCGAAGTCATTCGTTGGACACTTGCTTCGGCGCTTTTGCTCCATGTATGACATCTAAGGGTTCGGGTCGACGTCTTTCGCCTAGATGTCGATCACGGGAGAGAAGAGAACCGCCCGCGAAGAGCTGAGTACGGTAGTTCCACACGTTGGCATTGTTACAGTCGTTCGTACCAAGACTAACGTAGCAAGCCGCTACGCTCGTTAGCGCTTATGCTCTTATCTGTAGCTTTAATCGTTACGCTCTCTCGGCTATATCCGCAGCTTCAAGCGCTATTCGCTGTGGACTCCTTAAGGCTTATATGGGGCTTTTGTAATCTCATCTCTTTGCCGTCGCTATTCGTTGCTCTTGAGCCGTTGTGTTCTGTCCGTGGCTTCAATCGCGACACTGGTGTTCTTATGCTCTACCTGCACTCATAGCTTCAGCCACTACGTTCTGAAATGCCTAAGCTCTAATCTCGACGCGCTCGCTGCAATCCTTATGCTCCATGTGAAACGTCAGCGCTCTCACCTCCCTTCCCTCGCCTGTTCGTTGCAAACGGCGCTGTTCGTTACAGCCCTCACCACGAGGTAGCTACCGAGGTGTGCAACGCCGTTTCGGACTTCGTCGAACGTGTCGAAGCCGAACGACCACTGCTCAAGCAGCCCGTGTGATTGACTCACTTTGCTGGACCGCTCGCTGGCCGTGCGCCATGTGAATGTGTGCAGTGCAGGCAGCATGCTCGAAGATGTGGGGCCGCCTTTGCAGCTTGTGGGTAGGGTCGGGCAGTTTTGCTTGTTGACACGTGGAACATCACTCTGTTTATACCATGTTTGAGGTGTCCACGAGCACCTGATGGCCACACTTTTTGATAGGAACCCTTTCCTATAAAAGGCGTACGAGTGATCCCGGCTTGATAAAAGGTTTCGTGATTATCAACGTTGCCGTCACTTGGTAACTCTTTCCTGTCCGAACACTAGCTGTCCACCTACCTGTAGCTTCGGGCAGCGCTTCTTTGGAGAACTGAGCACCAACAACTCTTAACCGCCGTGAATATTATTTTTTACAACTCGCGAGGCCATTCGCGCGCGTACGAAGCTTTCGCGCTGTGCTTGTGTCAATCAATGCCGAGAGCTCTGTCCGGTTTATTCTATTTTTTCAAATGCTTCCCAACATCCTTCAATTCTACTTCACCAAATGTTTGCCAACATCGTTCAAGTACAACATGGTTAACATTAGCTGTGATTACAGCCAGTCGATTGATGTGATGATGCTGGACGCGTATGAGGTAGACAAACACAGTCAAAACAGAACCTACATACCCTGGATACACGAAAACAACCAATATTCGCACACACGCGAACTCATTTGCCCAGGATTCGCAGTATTTCGCCGTATCGTCAGTGATTCTGTCCGTCTGTCGGTCTATTGGCGTGACTGTGTACTTGTTTCTCGGCTATAGTTGCGCCTGATGGCCATGGCTGCTGCTGGCTGCTGCTAAGTTTTGTGATGGATCACCGTCGGGGAAAGTGCATTATGATAGTCATGGGTCGGGTGGGCACACAGGCAATCATTCCGTTCCTACGCAGACATACCTCTACTGCTGTGGCAGTCAAGGGGCTAGGGTCATAGCCCATAGGTTGCAGTCGCCCTGCGCGATGATGTCGTTGCAAGACACACGTAAACTTCGTCATTCTCAACGTTGATGAAACATACCAGGTATATATCTCGATCTCTCTGTCAACGGGAGACGTCAATGCCATGAAATTGGTGTGAACGTGTACATTGAGTAGTTGTTGCATTTCATTTTTATATGGGTACTTAGGGCAAAAGTGAATGACTACCGTCGGAAAAAAAGAAGAAAAGCAAACATCAACCAACCTCAGACCCCACATGCCCCCACTGCACCAATAACAAACGCCACAGCTATGAGTTGCATTACGAGCTGCACCATATATATGATTGGCCAACATACTCGCCGCTCGCGGGTGCGGAGAGAGTACGCTCACAGGGATGCGCTCACAGGTGAGAGGAGAAGCGCGGCTACAACCTTGTAACCCTGCAACAGGTGCAGCACGCAACGCCATGCACTTGTGGGGGTGTGTCCGCGTTGTACTATGGCTTGTTGATAATATCGGAAGCAGTGATCTGTCACCGAGGGTGACGTCACCGAGGGTAGAACGGTCGGCCCTTGAGCAGTTTGATTTCTCTATCCGGCCGACCGCACGGCCAGCAGTAAGCCTCACCAGAAGCAGTATCATCACTGCCAACAGCAGCGGCGGCAGAGTGTGTGCGCGCCCGGGACAACCTGGCGCGTGGGTCCCACCATCCTGTTGTTGCGGTATATCCAAATCATCTTGCGGCTAGCGCCGCATATCGCCGCGGGTCTTGTCGCCAAGAGTTGAACTTTGCTTGCTGGCGATTGTTTTGTATTGTTTTCCCTTGAGTCTTTCTTGTCGAGGGAACAGTATGGTGGTGGTCTGGCTCTTCTAGAGGGGGGAGAAACAGGGGGAATACAACAACATTCGGGTCAATGTATGTTGCAAGCATATTGCACATAAGAGGAGGAATCTCTGGGCCCGCCCGGGACGCATGGAAACGGGTTCGGAGGACCTATGCAAGCACTCCGTGTTCACGACCTGTCCCGAGCCAAACGACATGCCATGGGGGCAGCACAAACCCGCCACACATTGCACTTAAAGGCACGTGCCGTCGACGCCAATATGAGTACGGACTCAGGTTCGGCTTGGGTCTGTAGCACTTTCTTTTCGTGTCTGAGTAGCGTCGAGGAGACGCCCGGTTGTTGGAGCATCCAGGCTTGACGACAAGCTGGATGCACGATACGAAGTGTGTGGCAAGGGGGACTGCCCTTGTCTCGCATTCAAGAATCTTGGGGTGTCGTCAGTCATTACTTGTGCACGGGACAACGTATGGAGCTGACGAACACGTCAAGTAGTTTTGGAATACGAACGACCATAGGAGCACAATAGGATACATATATCTATGACCTTGACGAATGGCGAAACGGACTCAGGGCATATCCATGCGCCGACGCAGGGCATAGGGCATGTCCATGCGACGGTTGGGCGGAAAGCCTGGCACCCACAAGCTCGTACGAGTATGTAAAACTAGTGACGCGCACGTGAGGATACGATGCTCCGGCAGCGGTGATCGGTATGATTCGATGATAGTCTAAATGCACGGATGCACATTATTTGACTTTTTCGTGGCAGTGTCATCGGTTGATGCTGCGTCATGTCGCCACACGCTGCGACATGCCGCGGTACGGTGCGCCGCCACGGCACGTGCCGTAGTTCTGCCCGCGGATATTGCCGTGGTACTTGCTATGGCATGCCACGGCAAGCCCCGCGGCAGTGTTCACAGAAAAGCCCACAGTAATATCCACCGCAAGACCCACGTCAATGTCCGTGGCAGAGCTCGAGGCAAATGTCGAGACAAGTTTCGCGGCAGGAGCCACGGCATCCATCGCGGCAGCCACCACAGCAAGCGCCGCGGCAAGTGTCGCGCCCAAGGACCGCGGCAACTGTCGCGACAAGTGTCATGGCAAGTGCCGCGACCTCCAGTAGTAGTCACCTGCTGGTAGTGAATATTCCTAAGGTAGCCATTTCCACGCTCGGGTTGGCGAAGGGTATATTACAATCGGCTCAATCAACCTAGAGTCTTTCCAAGCCACAGCACCCCGAGCGAGCTGGGTCAACCTACTAATTGGGTATTTTCAAGCAACAGCATCCCGAGCGAGCCGGACTAACCTAGAGTCGTTCCAAGTACATCATCCAAGCTGGCCGGGCCAACCTAGAGTCTTATCAAGCTCCGCATCCAAGCACACACCACTGGCTTAGGGTTAGGGTTCGGATCGGACGGTCAGCTTTACGCGCGAAGCACAAAATCTCCGTTCAGATCCACTATCAAGGGATGAACATGGATGGATTATATTAGCTTGTCAAGCTGAGTAGACTACTTACCGCCCCTCTTAAAAGCATAGAAACCGGTCGGTATTATGCGAAAAAGGTACTGTCTTGACTTGTGAGCATTTGTGTGTATTGTCGCGGATCTTGCCGCGACACGACTCGCGACACTGACCGCGGTGATCGCTGCGACATTTGCCGCGGCGATAGTCGCGACACTCGCCGCGACACGTGCCGCGACACTTGCTGCGGCACTTGCCGCGACACTTGATGTGGGTCTTGCCGTGACACTAGCCGCGTCACTAGCCGCGACACTTGTCGCAGATCTTGACGTGGGCCTTGACGTGGGCCTTGCCACGGCAGACAAAGTATTTAGTCCACTAATCTACCGGGAAATCATGTTTTTCTCTGCCCGTACAACCGTTCTAGTTGCCCCCCCCCACTCCCCCAAAGTGTTCCGTCTCGAAAGGGATGCGTGGTCAATGGTCGAATGACTAAGGCAAGTAACAAATGAGTACCCCCCCCCCCCGCTTCCCCAACACCTCACGGCGCTTCGCACTTTGTGCAAGCAATATCAAGCAACATATGTCTGGTCGGTGAAAACCCAATGTACCCCGCCCCGACATTGTAGGGATGCGAGGGTCTATGGTCGTACGACTACGGACTATGCATGACATGAGTACCCACCCCACCCCCCTCCACCCCCAAAATCAGAGACTCAACTGAAATAGGATATATCTTGGAGATTCATGCCCAAATTTCGTTTCAGGTGCCCAAAGCTTCCTTGCTGGGAACACTACGTACCGAATGGAACATCAAATGCGGAGGGATTCATGGTACTCACACCCGCATGTCATGGCTGTGGTATGGAGGGTACGGAGGGTACCCCCCCTTTTCACTATCGAGTTTATGCCACTCGGACGAGTAGCCTAGGTCCCTCGAACGAGTGGCCCTGTACCTGTCCAATGCCTCAAATGGTCTTGGGTGTTTTTTGTTGGCGCCCCTCAGTAAGTAGTTCCATGTCGGTGCATACCGCGAAACCGAAATGCACAACACAAGCTTACGTAAGACTGCAAATACACAGGGAAATCGCTCGCGCGAGTGTCTCCAGGCCACTGAAAAGCATGTGCCCTAGCGGTGACCACCTACCGCAGCCTTGGTCGCCTTCGTGCTCCTACCGCCGATGCCCTGCTTGGCCCGCTGAGCTCGCAGGGTATGCTGTGCTAAATAAGGTCCCTGCCAAGCACAGTCCATATACATAGTGCTGAAATTAAAGTGTCTGGACAGCTTTTTTGGATGTGGGTGGTCTGGTGTTTCCCGAATATATTTTTATATCGGAGACTCCAAACCTGTCTGTCTGTCTGTCTGATCCTTGATCCAAGAAGAGTTCAATCCACGGCACCCCCCCCCCCCCCAAACCTTACGCGCATATGCCATATTCCGGCACCGGAAACCATTATTGCGCGCGCGTCTGTACTCTTTCCCAAGCCCACACGCCCGACCCCGCTATTTCACATCATGCCCTCAACATTTCCCGTCGACTGAGCCCTCAATGAGGTGCACACGAGCCGCCCCACCGACCTTCCCGATGTAACTGTTTTTAAAATCTGTGAATTCGAGGCCAACAAAACCTCAATCGCAGCTAGAGGACGGCGACACTATGCTGCCGACCGCTAGCGGCGCTGGTAGAAGCTGTGGTACTCGACCGACACGCCCCTCATCGTTTCCAGCGCAGACTGCCAAACATCCGTGCTATCCGACGCATTGAGGCCAGTCCCAACCTTCTCCGGTGGCGAAGGGGTGTGCATCTACTACAATACTGCGAATTACGAATCGTCGGAGGGTGCCAACACCGTCACCACCAGCCAAAGCTCTCGAATTTGAACCATCCATCCCTCGCCTGGCACTCGTGAACCCTTTAACATGTTGGCAACCGGCCCCTCCCCTCCGACGCGAACCTGTACGGCGTTCCTTAGCAGTAAAAAGTTTTTTTTCTTGACCTTCCGCCACAAGTATTGCCCAACTCCAGCTTCCCGCAGAACCTACTTGACATCCTAACCTAAACCAGTTCGTCATGAACACCTATTATTGCGGTAGGTACCTCAAACAAAATCTCTGCCACACCGGCCACACCATGTCACGAAGCGCGGCATCAATCTTCGTGCTTGCCGGACGCTTGAAGGCCCAACAGCGTGTGCCAGCCAGCGGTCCGTGTGGGCCGGGGTGGTGTCAGGGGCGTTGTTTACGACAAAAAAAAGCACTGAATAATCGTTTGCACAAACGCCGTGGGACGCGTGCTACGATAGAGGAATACGATATACCTTTTTTGGCAGAAACGGTTTCGGAATGATGGCGCTCCTTACCTTAACCCAAAAATCGTCGGAGTTTCAACTTTTGTGTTGCAATATTTTTCAAGGCCATGGGGGTTATTCGTCGGATAGCACCTTTAGTTTCCCCCATACTCAGTTTGTGGGTGAGTATGACGCGTGCTACGGTAGAGGAGGTATACCTTTTTTTGGCAGAATCGTTTTCTGAACGATCGAACTCCTTAAGCCAAATTCGTCGGACTTTCATTTTTGTGGCGAATACTGTTTCAGAGTATACTTCAGTCGTGAGATTTCGCATCCGGCAGCACTTTTAGTTTCCTTTGAAATCATTTTTTCGGTGAGGTATGACGCTCCTTAAGTGAGGAGCTCAGAAAAAACATGGTGCACCTCTATCGTAGCATGCGTCGTTAAACAGATCCTCGACTGTCCGCCCTCAGGCAGTACATGGTGTACCTCTATCCTCCTCGTAGCATGCGTCGTGCATTCCAACGAGAGATGGTCCTCCAGCCCTTCGGTTGGTATACCATTTAGAACTGGGTCCATTCACCTCGCCTGCGAGTCCGTCCTACGAGTGCAAGCGCTTCGGTGCCTTCCATCCCCATCCGGATTTTGCCAAGCGGGTCATTGCTCTTCGTCCTCTTATCGCTCCACGGGTTCCGCGGGTAGTAAAACTGACACTCGTGTATATGTATGCATGGAAGCCTTTCCCTGTCGACATGCCGTAGTAGTCGCTGAAGAGGTCTGAGTTTATAGAGTGGTAGGTTCCCGTGACCCGTGATCGAGGGCAGGGTATCGTTGTTTCCCAGTGTCAACTAGGGTCTTTGATTTTGGAACATTTGTTTTTGTCTGTCTGTCTATCTGTCTGTCTATCTGTCTGTCTATCTGTCTCTCTGTCTATCTGTCTGTCTGTCTGTCTGTCTATCTGTGTCTGTCTATCTGTCCGTTCGTCTGTCTGTATGTATGTCTGCCTGTGTCTGTCTGTGTCTGTCTGTCTGTCTGTCTGTCTGTCCGCCCGCCCGTCCGTCTGCCTGTTTGTGTGTCTGTCTGTCTGTCTGTCTGTCTGTCTGTCTGTCTGTCTGTCTATTTGTCTATATGTCTGTCTGTCCGTCCGTCCGTCTCTCTGTCCCATGAAACATCACAGCCGTTATTTGACTCACGCACTTCCCCTCTCAATGAAAAACGTGCTCTCACTACCGCAACGATTGACGCCCATGCCGCGAAGGGTATATCGATAGCTGATAGCTGACACACACCAGCACCAATCTACGCCAACTCTCAGTTCGGTGTGACACGTAGGCAAGGTGGAGAGCCCATGTGACATGAACATCACCTCAAGCAACCCGCAGAAGATGAACACGATAGCTCGCTGTAAAGTTGTGCGGACGTATGCTACTACGATAGAAGTGCACCATATTATGCCTGGGGCTCCTCGCATAAGGAGCTCCATACTAAAAGAAAGTCAAAAACAGATTTTGGGGGGGGGGGATAAAGTGATACGTCGTAGTCAGACGTAGTATATTAAAAAAACTTAATAAACCACAGCTGTTTGATTGAGGATTTTTTCGTCGAAACTCATCTTTGCTACGTAGCTGAGTGTATATATACACTCGGAACAATCCCAATGGCCCAGGCATAAAACGAAACATACAGTTAGTGAGACGCATGCTACGATAGAGGTGCACCATGTTTTGCCTTGGAAGGGTGGTTACTTGAAGAGCTCTATACCCCACCCCAAACTGATCATTAAGGGAGGAAATAAAAAGTGCTATCCGACGAACAATAAATCCCATGGCCGAAGCACACACGGAACTAACATTGCAACAAAACAATGACAGTCCCCCCATTTTGGGTTCAGGAGCTAGATTATTCAGAAATCATTTCAGCCAAAATAAGGTATACCTTTATCGTACGTAGCACGCATCCGTCCCAAATATGCCGCCGTTCGGAGGGGGCGAGAATGCTATAAGGATTACCCTGGGCTGGGTATTTGATCGATCTTTTACCTTTCGCTATAGCTCAATAGGTAATAATACTCTCACACCGTGGTAGGCCCTAGGGATACATACCCCTAGGGTTTGCCATAGCGGTCGTGCCGTGGTTTGCCATGACAAAAACCATGGTGGGCTGCTACGCACGCCGGGGCAATGCCGTGCCTTGCCGTGGCCGGCTATCGGCACTGCTGCCGTGGATACGCATGCTACGATAAAGAAAGGTGCACCATATTTTTTCTGTGAGCTCTTCACTTGAGGAGCTCCATACTATTACGGAGGAAGACAAAAGTGCTATCCGATTGTACAAGCCCATCACCTGCAATAAGTATAAAAGACGCGTGCTACGGTAGAGGTAGCCCTTTTTGGATGAATCGTTTTCTGAACGATCTATTAGAGGCTCCTTAACCCAAATTCGTCGGACTTTCATTTTTGTGACGAATAATTTTTCAGAGTATTCTTCGGTCATGAGATTTCTCATCCGGCAGCACTTTTATTTTTCCTCCAAAATATTTTTTTCGGTGAGGTATGACGCTCCTTATAAGTGAGGAGCTCAGAAAAAACATGGTGCACCTCCATCGTAGCATGCGCCAAAAACAAAAAATGTAGCAATTTGTTTTTGAAATTTCGACGGTTTTGGGTTAAGGAGCCTTTATTACGGTCATTCCGAAAACGTTTCAGCCAAAAAAAGGTATACCTTGCTACCTATACCGTATAGACGCATGCTACGATAGAGGTGAGGAGGAGCAGGGGGGGGGGGGGGGGTGACAGACCCACACCGATGGCGTGGGGATGGAGCTTGGATGCGGCTTAGGACTTAAGAATTGAACGTAAAGAGTGCATATTGGGAAGAAGGATGGAGAAAGGACAACAAATGGGGTATTATTGTAGATAAATCTTGGCGGGAAGCAGACATAGAAGAGTGTTAGACTGTACGCATAGGCTTCCTTGGTTTCCGTGGTTTTCTGCTTTAATTTTGGGAATTTTATGAGTGATCAACGCTGAAGATCATGCTGCACATTGTCGGATGGCAAAGGTAATGATAATAATAATAGAGGTGCACCATGTTTTTCTGAGCTCCTCACTTACGGAGCGCCATACCTCCCCGAAAAAATGATTGTGGAGGAAAATAAAAGTGCTTGCCGGATGAGAAATGTCATGACCGAAGTATGCTCTGAAACATTATTCGTCACAAAAATGAAAAATTCCGACGAATTTGGGTTAAGGAAGGAGCCCGATCGTTCAGAAAACGATTCAGCCAAAACGTGCTACCTCTACCGTAGCACGCATCTATTAATAATGATCAAACGCAGCACGCGTCCGTGTTGCCATGTGGTATGTCATCATGCCACATGCCATGGGCACTGCCGCGGCACCGCCACCACAACGCCAAATAGTGTACGAGTACACGGGGTGATTTTTGAGAGGTGCCTGCTTTATTTATTATTACGTGGTGGTTAGCAGCACGTGCTTGTAATTGATTTATAGACGACGGTCTACTGATTGATTTTTTCCGGACAAATGTTTCTGGAGACAGTTACGAGTAGTTGTCTATTATTTGGAATTGTCCCGACAATTCATTAAAAGACGGTCTGAATATTGGAATTATCCGAACAATTTATTTTCGGGCAATTTCCATTAATTGGGATTGTATGGCCAGCAGCCGCAGAGGGCCACAGGTATATTGTTATAAATGTCGATCAATACAAGGTTTCTGCGCTGACGAGCTTTCTTCAACAGCGAAAGCGATTTCATGACATCACAGCAGTGAGTGATGATAAGTAGAAGTAGAATCGCCAACAACGCAGCAGTAGTACTCGTATATACGTACGTAGCTTAATAATGCAGTTTGACCTTTTCAAGGCGTCTCCCACGCGCTCCTCATTTTCGCCGTTATTTTTTCTGCGCTGACGCGAGAAAGTGACCCCACGACATTGCTGGAACAGAGTAAAAGTAGAAGAACTAGAACTACTGCCAACGCAGTACAGCTTGATGCAGTTTGGAGTTTATCCACTTTAAGGCGTCTGGTACTATACGCTCCCCATTGCCACCGTTCTTCTTGTACAGGCCCTACTATTAATACATACTGCACATACATGCACATGGATGTAGGGGTCTGTGGAAACGGCTTAGGGCCCATATTAACGAGTATAACATAAATCCAATTTGGAAAAATACAAATTCAAAGTCTCTTTTCATTGGTCAACACGCGCACCAGCACCAAAGATTAGGATCTTGGGGTATAATCTTGGGTGGTGGTGCGGGTTCTGACCAATGAAAAGCGGATTTTTTTTTTTTTTTTCCAAATTGATTTCGTTTTCTTCGTTAAAACGGGCCCTTGTTACAGGAGGACCATAGTAAACACTAGTAAATAGGATCAAATATTGCTCGTAAAAAATAGGGAAATATGTAGCTTTTTGTTTGTGCCGTAGGTCTTATTTACTAGTATTTACTATGGACCCCTGAAATAGTAATATAATATTAATAGTACAGACCAGGGTGGTCGATTTTTTTTTTCGACATCTCCAGAATTTTCTGTTCGTTACGGGGAGGAGGCGCCGGGGGGCGTACTCATTTGTTGCTCTTGCCTTTAGTTCTTTGAACCATTGACCAGCGCATCCCTTTCGCAGGCTAGGAGCGGTGGGGTGGGTGGTGCGTACTAAAACTCGAGTGAGAAAGCATAGAATATTAAGGAAATAAAATTTTTTCCATTTTCCTTATTTCTATCGTGTGATCCACACACCCCGGATATCGTGCAACACGTTTTCTATATCCGACCTCTGGGGGTGAACTCGGTGTGTCGTTTTCTCTTTTTTTCTGGACGCCCCTGGTACAGATGCGACGATACGCGTGTAACCCTATAACCCTTTTATGTTTGCCTCTCGTTTTTATCCCTGTCTGTGATATGGAAGAACTACGACTATTATTAATATTAATTCCTGGCTTGCTTGGTGGATGGCGCGAGCCCGGTATTTTTCCTTGGTGGTTATTTCTGGTTTGCTTTCGTTTGCTCTATTTGGTGTATTGCCTGTCGCAGCTCCTCCAGGGGGGCACGACAGCAATGCTATCATACATATATATATATAATATATATATATATACAACCTACAACCCCTCGCATTATCTTATTCGGTTTTATTGTATCATACATATTCTATTTCATTTAATTTTGTCGTGGTCGCTTTTTGACTCAGATTTCTGTCTGTCCGTCCGTATTTCGTAGGGTTTCTTCGTAGTCCGTATCATAGGTATGATCACGGCAGACAGAAGCTAGTTAGTTGTTCAGCGGGACAAGGGCCTCTGAGGCAGGTCTGAGGTGCAATATTCTGGGGGTTTTGACACCATTGAATTCCTACGAGTAGGTAGGGCGGTATGGTACCCGTATTCAGGGCATATGCGTTGGATTAAGGGCTCCGTCCGGTTCCTGTTCAGGGAAGCGCGACGTGACCTGGAAGGTGTATACGTAGCGCCCACGCATCGCAGGCGTGGTAGCTTCACCACAGGAGCCTCCAGAGGGCCGCCGGAGGCCAGACAAATCCGATCATTGCGTGAACATTCTCCGGAAAACCACCTGATAAAGTGTGTACGATATAGACTTACGTATAGATAGACACCTAAAACTGTTTTTTACCACATATATTTATATTTAACAAAAAGGTGCCTCAAGCATCTTTCCCGCGGGAAGGACACATGCCCAACGGGTTTTTCGCCAGCGGTGAAAGAAGTTGCGCGACGCGAAACCTCGTATCATCGTGTTGAGCTGCGCGCAACACGCTTCCCGACGCCTGCTGCGCTCTAAACAGCAACAATAAGGGGTTCCCGCCCGGAAGTTGTGCGCCATCAGCGTAACAATTACTTACTTCAGGGTACGATAGAGGTACGATAGAGGTAGCAAGGTATACCTTTTTTTGGCTGAATCGTTTTCTGAACGATCTATTAGAGGCTCCTTAACCCGAATTCGTCGTTTTTTCATTTTTGAGACAAACAATGTTTCAGAGTACACGTCGGACATGGCATATATCGTGTGCCCGAACTCCGAAAATAACTATTTAACCCCCCCCCCCTACACCTCACGGCGTTTCGCGCTTGGTGCAAGCAATGTCTGCCTGGTTGGTGAAAACCCAACGTGCTCCGTCCCGGCAATGTAGGGATGCGAGGGTCTATGGTCATATGACTACGGCCGTGCACGACATGAGTACACCCCCCCCCTACACAGCTGTATACAGCAGCAGTAATATTATTGGATAGTGTGAGGGTATTACCTGCTGAGCTATAGGGGTAAAATATCGATCGATTACCCAGCCCAGGGTAATCCTTATAACACTCTCCCCCCCTCTGAACGGCGGGATATTTGGGACGCCGGTACCGTATACGGCCGTGCGTTGACCTACCCGCTCCGTTGCAATACCTGGGGAACCAGGGATACGTGTTTTTTGGGGACGCACGCGCAAGCGTTTCTATAAAAGAAACGTTCGAAGTGAGATTCGAACCCGTGTCCTCGACGACGTCAAATGTGAGGGTATTACCTGCTGAGCTATAGGGGTAAAAGACCGATCGACTACCCAGCCCAGGGTAATCCTTATAACAAATAAATAGGGAAAGGAAATCGTATGGCATAATATCACCAGCAAGAACAACAACGACTACGCGAACGACGACGAAAATATATACGTATTCATACCCGGTAGCACTTTTATTTTCTTCCAAAAACATTTTTCGGTGAGGTATGCCGCTCCTTAAGTGAAGAGCTCAGAAAATTCATGGTGCACCTCTATCGTAGCCCTGTTACGGCGGCATTGCAGCAAGGCGGGGATCTTTGCTGTCATTTCCGATTTCAGGCGTGGGCTTAACTGCTACCGGCAATACTGCGCGGGGGGGGAAAACTGCAAGCTGATTTCAGACTATAGCCTCTCACATGTCAGCACACACCCCTTGTTGCCGGTATTCGACTACATGAGTCATCCCACGGTAGGGGCGCAGCAGATTTTTCTGAGCGCCTCACATGAGGAGCTCAATATCTCACCCGAAACATGACTTCGGAAACATTCGTTCGCGCAACCCGACCAAACCTCCCAATGTGGTAGTCCAAAAAGAAGTATACCAGTAAAATCATAATAGTAGTATCCGGTGTTTACTCACGTGAGGAGCACAACCGGTCAGAAAAAAATGAGCCTAAAAGTGGTACCCCTACCGTGGGATTGCTCTATACATATGTTGCAAGCTGGACATTACAGGAGTGCACAAACAGGTCTTCGACTACGTATAGTGTTACCGTTGGCTTCGGTCTTTGGGCGGGAAACCCCACCGAGGATTAGGTATAGGCTTGGGCTCGGCTTTGACTTCGTGGGATCAAAACAATAACGTAAGAAGGGTATTATTATATTCTTCACAGGTATGAGCTACGAGGAGCGTTGAGTACTTTTCAGCTTCATCAGGCGGCAGCACCCATGGGGTATGTTTTGTGGGTCATAGGACACTAGATACTGGAGATCGAGTGAGGATTTTTCGGCTCTTGGTGGAATGCCGCGTGTTGTGCATTGTATGTATATATGCAGGTAGTATAATATACCTGGTATATGTGTCGACGACACTAATAGCGGAGTTTTTATGGAGTGTGGGCTTGCGTGGTGGGACGTTGAAATTTATTGTGGGGTGTTTACATGTGTATTGGAGTATATTATCTTTGTATTTGTTCTGCCGCATCAAGTTTCTTTGCGGTTACTCGTGGTTCTTCCACTAACTGCGTTCGTCCTACCGCGTGCCTTAAAGCAAAACGCGATTATTTTCTTCCTGTGTGGTTGATGATGTGCCACGCGAAACGTACCATTTTGTTTTTTTCCACGCAATTTATTTGTCATCTGGGAGCCCTTTATTGTGCTCCTTTCCCCCTCCTATACTATTATTACTGTGTAGTTGTAACTCCGATCCGAGGTCATTTAGTTGGCTCTTTTCTTTTCTCCTCCCTTCCCACTACGGTACGCGCCTTGCACTTTCATCGCGAGAAGAAGAAACAATTCAGCACTTTTTTCCCTCGAGGATTCGCGTCGAAATCTATTCCTACCCACGCATATATATACAAATTAGGCGCTCTCGACAGTGTCATCCAAGACTTCAAAAACTCTATACATGCCGGGACTCCAAACTCGAACCCTAGATATCAACCCGACTTGCTGTGGTTGTAGTACTTGAGGTTGACCACTAAACCACCGGCGGCGACCGGCTGCCACTATTAATATTAGTACTTACCACAATAATGACCATATACTACCTCTACCGTAGCACGCGTCACCTACCCCCTACTGGAACGAGAGGTTCAGAGCCGATTTTCTCCAAGAGCAGTAGGGGGGGGGGGGGGGGGGGGCACACAACGAAATTGCGTCTTTGGGCTGGGAATATCTCGTACGAGAGACCTTGCCATAGACCTTCCCACAACAGACGCTTCGCTTGGCGTTCGTTTGCACTCACTCTCAGACTCGCCGTTGCCGAGGAGGTCCGCTTAATGATAATGAGGCATTCCTTCGTCCGAAGGTGATGGTAGTGTGTTATCATGAGTCATCCCACGGTATGTAGGGGCGCAGCAGAATTGTCTGAGTTTGTCACATGAGGAGCTCAATATCTCACTCGAAACATTACTGACTTCGGAAACATTCGTTCTCGCAACCCGACCAAACCTTCCAATGCGGTACTCCAAACACAAACATACCAGTAAACTATTTGTAGTATACGGTGGTTGCTCACGTGAGGAGCACAACCGGTCAGAAAATATGGAGCCAGAAAGTGGTACCCCTACCGTGGGATTGCTCCATACTAATAATAGTATGTATTGATTGTGCTTTGGTACTCGATACAGCAGGTATGATGACGGTTTCATATATTGGGGAGTTCATATACTTGGTGAGGCTTTCTTCATCTGTTAGGTCTCGTGCTTTCGTATCAATAGTATGTCTTACACTGCTGTTGTACAGTAATTATCGGCCACTGTCAGACATTACTATCACCGCCATCAAGGCCCTTTTTGGACTTGATTGATTGATTGATTGATTGATTGTTTGTTTCTCTTTTCTCCCCCATCCCGTTTATTATCTTCCTATACGTAGTCGCAACTCATATCGGGGGCCACAAAGTAGTCGTTTCTCCCTCCCCCCCCACTACGGTTCTTGCCTTGCATTTTTATCGCGAGAATATTTCATCAACCGTTTCTTTCCCTCGTCGGGGACTCGCATTGCATTGCGTTTGTTTGTAAAGGATAAACCACACTCAGTGCTACGAGTACATACTAAACTAACAAAACAAGAGTCCCGGGTTCGAGTCCCGACGAAGTCGTATTTCCGCTTTCTTCTGGAAGGGGTAGAACACGTGAAAATCAAGTGGAGAGAACAGATAACCACGAAAAAACGGAAAGTGGAGTGAACCACTATATATAAAAGGGAAATCACGACTAGGAGCCGGGGGGCACATACATAAGGGACACAATACGCGTTGATTAGGGGCTTGATCAACTCCGGAGGATGTTGTCGACCGCAGGCGGTATCGAGCCAAAAGGTATATCTCTTTCGTTCGTTCTAAAGTATAAACCTCTGAGCCACTAAGTCAGCGCTTACTGAATGGCTCAGTGGGCTATCCCTTAGAAACGAGCAACAGCAGATGAGCGGCTCAGTATGAACGGACAACAACAGACGAAATTCAGGGATCGAACCCCGCTGGAGTCGAATTTCCACTTTGTCCCGGAAGGTGTAATAAGTAGAAAAAAAGTGAAAACCAGCAAGTGGAGGAGAGATAACCACGATGAAATGACACTCCACATATAGGTCGGAAAAGTGGCGTGAACCACTACTTGTGTGTTTGTTGTTTTCACATTTAACCCGTTCTTTCCACCCAACCACATCAATACACCCAGTGTCTGTCCTGATTCCTAATCCTAGAGATATACATTATGTGGTCACCGACTGTGAAACAGAGAAAAACCAGAACAAAATACACGCAAATGAACGGGTAAAGCAAGTGAGATGCTAACGCACTACGTAATAATATATTATAAAGGAAACTCACGAGTGAGTATATATAGGAGAGGGGGGGCATATTCATACGGGAAGAATGATGAGGCGCTGATTAGCGGCTTGATCAACTCTGGAGAACGTTATCAGCGGGAGGCGGTATCGAGCCCAAAGAAAGGTACTTCTCTTGTTCGTTCATGAAGGATGAGCCAGTCGCAGTGCTGACATTTCTTCCGGAAGGGGTAGGAAAAGGGAAATTCACGTGGAGAGAACCACGACAAAAGAACACGCGATGTGGAGGTCGGAAAAGTGAAGTGAACCACGTTAGACGCGTGCTACGGTAGAGGTAGCACTTTTTGGATGCATCGTTTTCTGAACGATCGGGCTCCTTCCTTAACCCAAATTCGTCGTTTTTTCATTTTTGTGACGAATAATGTTTCAGAGCATACTTCGGTCATGAGATTTCTCATCCGGCAGCACTTTTATTTTCCTCCAAAATCGTTTTTTCGGGTGAGGTATGACGCTCCTTAAGTGAGGAGCTCAGAAAAAACATGGTGAACCTCTATCGTAGCATGCGCCGTTACCTGGTATCAAATAACAGGGAACTCACGACTATAATAGGAGAGGGTGGGGGGGGGCGGGGGGGGTACTCATTTGTTGCTTGCCTTAGTCATTTTACCATTGACCACGCATCCCTTTCGAGACGGAGCACAGGGCCATATAAAGGAAATCAAACCAGGCGCTGATTACGTAGGACGGGGCTTGATCGACTCCGGAGAATGCTATATAGGCGAGAGGTGGCATCGAGCCCAAATAAATAAATGCACTTATTTTGTTCGTTTATACAGGATATACAGCATCACCGAGTGAGCCGGTGAGCCCGTCAGTGCAGGGGGTAGAAAAAGCGAAATTCACGTGGAGATAACTACGATGAAATATCGCTCGATGTGGAGGTCGGAACAAAAAGTGGTGCCACGGTAGAGGGGTCGCTCTAAAGTCTGTTTGTGGTATGCGGTTGCTCGATACTGGTTTCCCGTATGTGACGGTTTCATGTATTGTGGGGTTTTGTATTATGTGTCGGGGCATTATTTAATATGCCTCGTGCCTGGAGGGATGAAGCGGACAATATTTTCAGCGGATGAGAGCCACACTCCGCCGAGTGACCACCACATTTCTTCGCCGTTTTTTTCAAGTCTTAACGCTTTATGTTGTCGAGATATGCACCACCAAGTTATCCTTGCTACTCTGCGACAACAGCAAACACATGTTTGCGTCCAGGTTTGAGTGAGTAGGTACAGAGCCCGAGTGGGGTAAACGTGGTAGTGAAAATCAGGCCACCCCCCTTACCGTACCAGGAGTGAACCACGTTACCTGGTACATAATAACAGAGGGCAATTCACGACTGTAGTAGTAGGAGAGGGGGGGGCATAAAAATGAAAACAAAAACAGGCGCTGAATTGGGCGGAGCTTGGTTCACCTCGGAGAATGTTACCGGCGAAAGGCGATGTCGAGCATGAATAAATACATAATTGCACTCCTTTTGTTCGTTTATACAGGATACATCGCCGAGTGAGCCAGTGAGCCAGTCACAGTGCTGACATTTCTTCCGGAAGGGGTAGAAAAAACGAAACTCACGTGGAGATAACCGCGATAAAAGAACACTCGATGTGGAGGTCGGAACAAAACGTGGAGTGAACCACTTTATTATTTTTATTACCTGGTATGAGGGGGGGGGGGGGGGGGGGGGGGGGGGGGGGGGGGGGGGGGGGCGTACTCATTTGTTGCTTGCCTTAGTCATTTGACCATTCATTGACCACGCATCCCTTTCGAGACGGAGCATAAAAATAGTAGGAGAGGGGGCGGGGCATAAAACTGAAAACAAAAACAGCGCTGAATTGGACGGGGCTTGATCAACCCCGGATAATGTTATCGGCGAGAGGCGGTATCGAGCCCAAAGGCACTTCTTTTTGTTCGTGTATAAAGGATAAGTCACTGAGCCAGTAAGCCAGCCGCGGCTCACTCAGCCACTCAGTCAGCCGATAAACGAACATGACTCGCTTCGCTGAGCGGGCGGCGTCAGCCGAAACAACATTGTATTAATATTATTACCAATAATAGTAGTATGTACTCGTACAGTACTGCTGTATTAATTTTCATGACGGAGGCAAGCGGGGGGGGAGGGGGGTGTACTCATGTCGTGCACGGCCGTAGTCATATGACCATAGACCCTCGCATCCCTACAATGCCGGGACGGAGCACGTTGGGTTTTCACCAACCAGGCAGGGGAGGGGGGGGTGTACTTCATTTTCATGGGGGGGGTGTACTCATGTCGTGCACGGCCGTAGTCATATGACCATAGACCCTCGCATCCCTACAATGCCGGGACGGAGCACGTTGGGTTTTCACCAACCAGGCAGACATTGCTTGCACCAAGCGCGAAGCGCCGTGAGGTATTGGGCGAGTCGCATGGAGGGTGAGCTGCATCCTGCTAAGAACCGCCTCTGAGGCGGACTTGCATATGGACGACAGCTTCAACGAGTTAATTTAATTTCTGGTGTGGCCACTTCGGGAGACAGCAATGGGTTTTACGATGTAACTGCCTCGCGGATGCCTTACCATATTAACACTACGTTATACGACCATTCCCCTTGTTCATTGTGCGGAGCAAAGGTTTTCCACCCCGCACATATGATCTACTCGACCGCCAGCTTTGGTGACCGCCAAAAAACAAAACAAAGAAAAAACGGCACCCTGGTTGTCTAGCTCACGCAGCGAGTGGCGTGTTTTACAGCGGGGGGGGGGGGGGGGGGGGGCACACAACGAAATTGCGTCTTTGGGCTGGGAATATCTCGTACGAGAGACCTTGCCATAGACCTTCCCACAACAGACGCTTCGCTTGGCGTTCGTTTGCACTCACTCTCAGACTCGCCGTTGCCGAGGAGGTCCGCTTAATGATAATGAGGCATTCCTTCGTCCGAAGGTGATGGTAGTGTGTTATCATGAGTCATCCCACGGTATGTAGGGGCGCAGCAGAATTGTCTGAGTTTGTCACATGAGGAGCTCAATATCTCACTCGAAACATTACTGACTTCGGAAACATTCGTTCTCGCAACCCGACCAAACCTTCCAATGCGGTACTCCAAACACAAACATACCAGTAAACTATTTGTAGTATACGGTGGTTGCTCACGTGAGGAGCACAACCGGTCAGAAAATATGGAGCCAGAAAGTGGTACCCCTACCGTGGGATTGCTCCATACTAATAATAGTATGTATTGATTGTGCTTTGGTACTCGATACAGCAGGTATGATGACGGTTTCATATATTGGGGAGTTCATATACTTGGTGAGGCTTTCTTCATCTGTTAGGTCTCGTGCTTTCGTATCAATAGTATGTCTTACACTGCTGTTGTACAGTAATTATCGGCCACTGTCAGACATTACTATCACCGCCATCAAGGCCCTTTTTGGACTTGATTGATTGATTGATTGATTGTTTGTTTCTCTTTTCTCCCCCATCCCGTTTATTATCTTCCTATACGTAGTCGCAACTCATATCGGGGGCCACAAAGTAGTCGTTTCTCCCTCCCCCCCCACTACGGTTCTTGCCTTGCATTTTTATCGCGAGAATATTTCATCAACCGTTTCTTTCCCTCGTCGGGGACTCGCATTGCATTGCGTTTGTTTGTAAAGGATAAACCACACTCAGTGCTACGAGTACATACTAAACTAACAAAACAAGAGTCCCGGGTTCGAGTCCCGACGAAGTCGTATTTCCGCTTTCTTCTGGAAGGGGTAGAACACGTGAAAATCAAGTGGAGAGAACAGATAACCACGAAAAAACGGAAAGTGGAGTGAACCACTATATATAAAAGGGAAATCACGACTAGGAGCCGGGGGGCACATACATAAGGGACACAATACGCGTTGATTAGGGGCTTGATCAACTCCGGAGGATGTTGTCGACCGCAGGCGGTATCGAGCCAAAAGGTATATCTCTTTCGTTCGTTCTAAAGTATAAACCTCTGAGCCACTAAGTCAGCGCTTACTGAATGGCTCAGTGGGCTATCCCTTAGAAACGAGCAACAGCAGATGAGCGGCTCAGTATGAAAGGACAACAACAGACGAAATTCAGGGATCGAACCCCGCTGGAGTCGAATTTCCACTTTGTCCCGGAAGGTGTAATAAGTAGAAAAAAAGTGAAAACCAGCAAGTGGAGGAGAGATAACCACGATGAAATGACACTCCACATATAGGTCGGAAAAGTGGCGTGAACCACTACTTGTGTGTTTGTTGTTTTCACATTTAACCCGTTCTTTCCACCCAACCACATCAATACACCCAGTGTCTGTCCTGATTCCTAATCCTAGAGATATACATTATGTGGTCACCGACTGTGAAACAGAGAAAAACCAGAACAAAATAAACGCAAATGAACGGGTAAAGCAAGTGAGATGCTAACGCACTACGTAATAATATATTATAAAGGAAACTCACGAGTGAGTATATATAGGAGAGGGGGGGCATATTCATACGGGAAGAATGATGAGGCGCTGATTAGCGGCTTGATCAACTCTGGAGAACGTTATCAGCGGGAGGCGGTATCGAGCCCAAAGAAAGGTACTTCTCTTGTTCGTTCATAAAGAATGAGCCAGTCGCAGTGCTGACATTTCTTCCGGAAGGGGTAGAAAAAACGAAATTCACGTGGAGAGAACCACGACAAAAGAACACGCGATGTGGAGGTCGGAAAAGTGAAGTGAACCACGTTAGACGCGTGCTACGGTAGAGGTAGCACTTTTTGGATGCATCGTTTTCTGAACGATCGGGCTCCTTCCTTAACCCAAATTCGTCGTTTTTTCATTTTTGTGACGAATAATGTTTCAGAGCATACTTCGGTCATGAGATTTCTCATCCGGCAGCACTTTTAGTTTCCTTTAAAATCGTTTTTTCGGGTGAGGTATGACGCTCCTTAAGTGAGGAGCTCAGAAAAAACATGGTGCACCTTTATCGTAGCATGCGCCGTTACCTGGTATAAAATAACAGGGAACTCACGACTATAATAGGAGAGGGGGCGGGGGGCGGGGGGGGTACTCATTTGTTGCTTGCCTTAGTCATTTGACCATTGACCACGCATCCCTTTCGAGACGGAGCACAGGGCCATATAAAGGAAATCAAACCAGGCGCTGATTACGTAGGACGGGGCTTGATCGACTCCGGAGAATGCTATATAGGCGAGAGGTGGCATCGAGCCCAAATAAATAAATGCACTTATTTTGTTCGTTTATACAGGATATACAGCATCACCGAGTGAGCCGGTGAGCCCGTCAGTGCAGGGGGTAGAAAAAGCGAAATTCACGTGGAGATAACTACGATGAAATATCGCTCGATGTGGAGGTCGGAACAAAAAGTGGTGCCACGGTAGAGGGGTCGCTCTGAAGTCTGTTTGTGGTATGCGGTTGCTCGATACTGGTTTCCCGTATGTGACGGTTTCATGTATTGTGGGGTTTTGTATTATGTGTCGGGGCATTATTTAATATGCCTCGTGCCTGGAGGGATGAAGCGGACAATATTTTCAGCGGATGAGAGCCACACTCCGCCGAGTGACCACCACATTTCTTCGCCGTTTTTTTCAAGTCTTAACGCTTTATGTTGTCGAGATATGCACCACCAAGTTATCCTTGCTACTCTGCGACAACAGCAAACACATGTTTGCGTCCAGGTTTGAGTGAGTAGGTACAGAGCCCGAGTGGGGTAAACGTGGTAGTGAAAATCAGGCCACCCCCCTTACCGTACCAGGAGTGAACCACGTTACCTGGTACATAATAACAGAGGGCAATTCACGACTGTAGTAGTAGGAGAGGGGGGGGCATAAAAATGAAAACAAAAACAGGCGCTGAATTGGGCGGAGCTTGGTTCACCTCGGAGAATGTTACCGGCGAAAGGCGATGTCGAGCATGAATAAATACATAATTGCACTCCTTTTGTTCGTTTATACAGGATACATCGCCGAGTGAGCCAGTGAGCCAGTCACAGTGCTGACATTTCTTCCGGAAGGGGTAGAAAAAACGAAACTCACGTGGAGATAACCGCGATAAAAGAACACTCGATGTGGAGGTCGGAACAAAAAGTGGAGTGAACCACTTTATTATTTTTATTACCTGGTATATAACACGACTGTAGTAGTAGGAGTGGGGGGAAGGGGGGGGGGGGCGTACTCATTTGTTGCTTGCCTTAGTCATTTGACCATTCATTGACCACGCATCCCTTTCGAGACGGAACATAAAAATAGTAGGAGAGGGGGCGGGGCATAAACATGAAAACAAAAACAGCGCTGAATTGGACGGGGCTTGATCAACCCCGGATAATGTTATCGGCGAGAGGCGGTATCGAGCCCAAAGGCACTTCTTTTTGTTCGTGTATAAAGGATAAGTCACTGAGCCAGTAAGCCAGCCGCGGCTCACTCAGCCACTCAGTCAGCCGATAAACGAACATGACTCGCTTCGCTGAGCGGGCGGCGTCAGCCGAAACAACATTGTATTAATATTATTACCAATAATAGTAGTATGTACTCGTACAGTACTGCTGTATTAATTTTCATGACGGAGGCAAGCGGGGGGGGAGGGGGGTGTACTCATGTCGTGCACGGCCGTAGTCATATGACCATAGACCCTCGCATCCCTACAATGCCGGGACGGAGCACGTTGGGTTTTCACCAACCAGGCAGGGGAGGGGGGGGTGTACTTCATTTTCATGGGGGGGGTGTACTCATGTCGTGCACGGCCGTAGTCATATGACCATAGACCCTCGCATCCCTACAATGCCGGGACGGAGCACGTTGGGTTTTCACCAACCAGGCAGACATTGCTTGCACCAAGCGCGAAGCGCCGTGAGGTATTGGGCGAGTCGCATGGAGGGTGAGCTGCATCCTGCTAAGAACCGCCTCTGAGGCGGACTTGCATATGGACGACAGCTTCAACGAGTTAATTTAATTTCTGGTGTGGCCACTTCGGGAGACAGCAATGGGTTTTACGATGTAACTGCCTCGCGGATGCCTTACCATATTAACACTACGTGATACGACCATTCCCCTTGTTCATTGTGCGGAGCAAAGGTTTTCCACCCCGCACATATGATCTACTCGACCGCCAGCTTTGGTGACCGCCAAAAAACAAAACAAAGAAAAAACGGCACCCTGGTTGTCTAGCTCACGCAGCGAGTGGCGTGTTTTACAGCGTCGTTGCCAACCGACGCCAACCCAACCTAGACATATATAATATATTTATAGCGGGGGTTGTACTCGATATTCATGCGTGGCCGTGGTCGTATGTGACCATAGATCCTCGCATCCCTACACTGCCGGGTGTATGTCGCCGCGGGTTTTCACCGACCAGGCAGACATTTTGCTAGCACCAAGCGCGAAGCGCAGTGAGGTAAGGTGTTCGGCGAGTCGCACGAAGGGGCCGAGAATACAACTCTACCAACCAGTGAGATATGTGCCATCCACCATCCACACCATCTACCATCCGCAGCCACATCGCCACACCGTCACACCGTCACACCCACACCACAAACAACCTGTGGTAAAGAAAGACTCACGGACAAACAAACCAGCACCAGAGAACACGCATGATACGTATATACTTGTATGTACTGAGGCTTTTCTCTGTTTCACAGTCTGCGACCACAGAATTTGTATATCTCTAGGATTGGGAATCAGGGCAGGCACTGGGTGTACTGATGTGGTTGAGTAGAAATAACGGGTTTAATGTGAAGACAACACACACACACACTGATGATGCTGATGATGCTGCATGCACTAAAAATGCATGTGGCACGTGTGGCACACGAACCAGCACGGGAGAACACGTATAATTTTATTATTTTCGTATGGTGTACTTATGATGACGATGCTGCATGCAATAATAATACGCGTGGCACACACACATATATACAGTCATAGCTGTATGTGGCACAGCGGTATAGGCCCTCTCCTAGCCTTTCAGGCACGCCGCAGGCGCTTTCAGGCATGCATGCATGTGGTTTCAGGCACGCCGCAGGAGAAACACATTACAATTGATAATCCAAATATTCAGTCAAATCCAGGCGAAAATGTCTGAAAGCCTCTGAATGAATATTATCGTGTAATTTGAAGTCGTTTGGTTTCAAACGGTAGAATGCGCCTGCAAAAACGAAAACAAAGCCTTGCAACTTAATTAACACTTACTTGCCTCAAGAAGATGGGCAAGAAACCAGTACGTACATAGTATTGTTATAAGGCTTAGTTCGGGTAGGCGATCGGTTAACCTTTTCCCAGTATAGCTGAGGACCATATTAAATAGGACCAAATATTATAAGTAAAAATAGGTAAACATATAGGTTTTTGTGCGTACCGTATTGGTCTTGGTGCCCCTATAATACCGGGTTGTTCCGTGCCGGGTTCACGCCGGTCAGGCAAACACATCGAGTCCTCCACCCCGATTATAAACGCAGACATGATACGG
>MEHQ01000457.1:29765-41544 GCA_008828725.1 Saccharina japonica | reverse complement strand
ACATAGACCTACCAAGCAAGTGAGAAGCGGGATCTTATCAACCATCTGTATATCACAGAGATCGCAGCAGTTAGGGGTGCCCTGCTGCTTTGCTGCATGCGTGTCGTCTATACAACTCCATCCATTTCAATCCGAACACTATAGTAAATGTATTACCCCGTAAATGGCCCGGCAGTCCCCGGGATGTTTGCTAAGGCCGATGCTTCTAACGTTTTTTTTTTTCATTTTTTCTCTCTGACCTTCTCAAAATGGTTGGTTTTTTCACCTCGTCCCTCTGAAGCCTCAAATTGGTTATAATTGTTTCACCGTTTCCCTCTGAAGTTTCAATATACTTCTTGTTGTTTTCCCTTCTTTCCCTCTGTTAGTCTCAAAATCGTTGGTTTAGTTGTTTTACCTTCTCCCTAGTTTCAATATACTTCTTGTTGTTTTCCCTTCTTTCCCTCTGTTAGTCTCAAAATCGTTGGTTTAGTTGTTTTACCTTCTCCCTCTCCAGTTTAAAAATTGTTTTGTTCTGCCAGACGATACGTAGTCGTAAAGGTTCGAGCTCACCGACTACCCCCCCCCCCCTATGGTCATGCGACTACGGCCATGCATGAAAATGAAGTCCACCCCCCCGCCCCGCCCCGCTCCTAGGTAGTGATCCATAAACCTTGCATAAGTAGTCGCGTGCCATCGAGACGGCTCTCCGTCCGCTAAAAGGAAAAAGGAATCGGGAGCCGATATGATAACAATCTGCAGTTTGTAATTCTTGAGAGAATTCGGCGTTGTGGTTCATATTCTTTGGCTGAGTACGCACGTAGCTCACTTTGACAGCAGCAACTAACGCTTCTTTTTTTTCGCTGCTTGCCGGCGAACCAATCGGCTCGTCTGCCTTGTGGCAGGTACCACCCCGCGTTGGTGGGTGTGGTGGTGGAGACCCTGCGGAGATGCCCGGACGCGCTCATCATATTCGCGTCCACGGTAAGCAAGCCGCACGAGCTTAGTGCTGTTGTAGTTGGCTGGCTTTTGTGTCGTACTGGCTGGTGCTACGGTAAAGGGGTCAGTTTAAGGCCTTTGTTTTTCAGCAGCTCAGAGCCAGTTGACCGAATGGCTACTCGTTTGCGTTGCAGTCTTGGGCTTTTATGCCTTGCTTTTATGCCTTGAGGTTTCGAGATATCCATCGCCATGGGAGTGTTTGACACGCTGCACCAACAAAGTATAGTTTTGAGTAACGAACAGAACCACTCGCCTGGGTGGCCGAAACACGGCACTGAAAATGGGGGTGAGTATAATATATACCCCCCTATTGTAGTACCAGTCTGCTCGGGGTTTAGAGGGGGGATTTTCGTACAGCGCGTCCCCTGTGGAAGCCGGCAGCTGGTGGGCGTACGATGTACACCTGTTACCACTCGATTAATTATGAATGGTATGCAGCCGCAGAAGTAGGTAGGTGTCGGGACCCTCGCTCTCAGCAACTTCCGGGATCTCTCGATAGCGGCCGTGCCCTTTCAACAGCGAGCGGGTTCTCTCAACAGGTTTTGGGTTGTATTTCAGTAGCTCTCGTGTTATTTGTCGATGCTCATCATGCGTAGTCCTCTCGGTATCTTTCGGGCGCTCTGCCGGCGGCTTTCGGGCTATCTCAATATTTCTGGGGCTCTATCCGTAGCGAGGCCGGACCCTTGTCGGCCGGGAACTCTCAGTAGCTCTCGGGCTCTCTCAGTAGCTCTCGGGTGCTCTGTCTGGAGGTTTTGGAGGTGCAGTGACTCTCGCGCACTTTCTGTACCTTTCGATCCCTCTCAACATCTCTCGCGCTCTCTCAGTAGCTACCGGGCTCTCTCCATAGTTTTTGGTCTGTCTCGGTACCTTACGTGCTCTTTCAGTAGGTCTCGAGCTCTCTCTAAAAGGTGGACGAAGAAGATAAGCCGCCGCTCCCGGTGGTCTTTTACAGGGGAACATATGACTAGTAATCAGAACCAAATATGGCGTGCAAACATATTGAGATCATAACCAAATTTTTGCGTTCATTTTGAGTTCTGATTATTCTTATCACACTAGCCCCCCCAGCAATAGTGGCACAACCTCGTAACTGCTTATTAGATCGATTTTGCGAGGTTTTGAGCCTCGCTCCCGATGGGGATTATTTCTCCTTGCGCTAAAATTGACTGCAGGAAGCGCCTACAAGTATGAATAGTGTGTGTATGCACCATTCGACACGAGTCGACGAGGGCAGAAAAGGCTGCACCCTTTCCATGATAAAAAAGGAAGGCATGCCCCGAAATGGGGAGGGGGGGAAGAGTGTCCCCTGTGTGTCCCCGGATCTGAGTCACGAAAGGGAGAGAGTTGGAGGCGTAGGGCGAATACAATAGATGGAATGTATGTAAAAAGAAACACGTATTGTGAGCATAGAGTGGCCGTCAATGATCAATCACAATTTATCTCCACCGTTCTCTCTCAAATCCCACGGTCCCGTTCCGCTTCCCCGCCTCCTCGTACTGCAAACCCTCGCGTCGTTTTTTGTCGCGCGAAGCTTCGAAACGCCGAGACCATGGGCGCCTTTCACCGCTGCCTCGAAGAAGCGGGAGTTCCATGGCACAGCGTCAACTTTCCCGGAAGGGGGGGGTTATCGCCACAGCAGCAGCAGCAGCAGCAGCAGTCGGAGGAAGGAACCAGCGCGCAGGAGGATGCCGCTGCTGCGGCAGACGCTCCCACACTGCCAAGAAAAAGTTGCGCTTCAGATGCCACCGCTGTTGCGACAGACGTTTCTACTGCTCTACCGAGAGAGGCTTGCGTTTCTTTAGGTTATAGCACTAGAGGAGGTGGCGGAAGCTATTGTAGTAGTAGAGGAGGCGGTGGAACCTCGGAGGAGGCATCTTCTGGAGAGGTTTCCGCTTCAGGCGTTTCTTTGGAGGGTGGGAGTTGTTTGCGACCCGCCGTGTCGCAATCCGGCGTTTCGCAGCCCGGAATTTCGCCGCCAAACGGAACCCCACGAGCCGGTTTCTCGCCGCCCGACGCTCCGCAGCGCGAAGTTTTGCTGCAAGCAGACGAAATTTTGCAACCCCGTGTGGTAGGGCCCTTTCTCGATACAGACGCTGAGCGCACGGCGAAAGAAGACGCTACCGATAGAAACCCACCGCTTTTTCCAGGGGAACGGGGAGCGCTTGGCGGCGGTGCTGGACTGGCGTCTTCGTGGGGGGGCTCGGGGTTGGGGTTCTGGTGCCACCCCGGAGACTTGGAACGCGTGAGGTTCTGCGTTTGCGGCAGGGGACGGGGGCTGGTTCTTGTTTGATTGAGCGCTGGGCGTTTTTGTTTTTGATTTTACATCTTAAGTGATGAAAACTCTAAAAAAAAAAAACTCCTCTGTCCTTAAACGTAAGGACCGTTTGTATTATACAGTAGTACACAAATGGTCATCACATTTCGGAACAGAGTACCCGGGATGAAAAGTTAAGTTGGCTGTGAGTTTCTCCCGATTTAGGTCGAAATATTCGGCTTCTCTTAAGCTGCGGGATAACCTGCGGTCGAGATTTTTTGTATGCGTAAATTCCTGGTGAAGGACACAACAGGCTAGTGGATCCCCTGCTGGGCACTATCAGTAGTACCAGGGTGCACAGGGCGGTAATATATACCGGGTATATGATAATGATTCCGATTCACAATGGTTGGGCGCAAATATTTTTTCTCCAGTGGCATAAATCTCTACGTAGCTCTCTGCCCTTAGGATTTCTCGGCAATTGTCGGCGTTTCAATGCGTGCTTTTGTGGGAAAGTGCGTTTGAGCGCGTGCGAGAGGCCGTTCGTTTGTGCTGTTCCGGAGGCAGACTGGCACCGCCATGACATCCATCGCCCGCCCGGATAAATGCGTGACCCATTCTTGTTTCTTTGGTGTGTTGCTCGCGCTTTTCTCCGAGCGATTCGTTTCTTGGTTCTTAGTTTTTAGGTTTCGTTTTTAGGTTTGAAGTTGTTTGTTTATGTATTTTTGTGTGTTTTTTCTTTGTATGTATCAGGTACCAGTATGTGTTGGGTTTCGTATGTTTCTTTGGTTGTTAATTTTAGTTCGTGAATGTTTTGAGCTTGTGTCTCGAGACCACGGACGACTAGATTTTGGCGATGAGTCAATGGGATTTAATAGCAAAAAAAAAACTACACACATCGCCACCAACGCCACCCTGTTGTCGTGTTTTACCCCTGTATGTAGCAAACGCAACGCCAGCAGAGAGCAAGCATCCCAGTGCCAGCCGTGCCTCCCCCCCCGAGACCACAATGTGTATACCTACCGGTATCATAGGGAGATGACGTACTGTTGTACGCGCATGCACCCATTTTTCCGAGGCGTAGGCAGGGGGGAAAATAAAAAAATAAACATATTTTAGTGGACGGCCACTTGCTGTTTGTTCTGACTGGCGGTTTCTATCCGACCTCTGGTCTTACCCCAACCACCGACCACCACCACCACCACCACGATCGCCATACACGCGGGAATTAAGGTAGCACCTAGGGAACAGCACGGCAACACATACCGTTGTCGTGTTCCACAAGTTATTACCCGGGCCCAGAAGGGGTGACATCCGTGACTACGGATTCACGTGTTGGACTTATCAGATCAACGTACAGATGGTGGCACGGATCATTTTCACTGCTCTGCGTTGTCTGTACAAGGCTCCCAAATCGCACAGCCCGTTTTCTCGCTTCTGCATCGTCTGAACAATGTTCCAGATCGCACACACACACTCATCATTTTCGCAGATTTGCATCGCCTGCACGAGGTTCCAAGGAGCTAGCTTCAGGGGCCTGAATGATCTGTACTTGCGTATATATCCGGAGTGGTAGCGATCCGAAGGGTGTGGTAATGTTATCACGCGTGTACCTGGGTTTGCAGGCATCTATTAATAGTCCTCTGATCTCGTACGACCTGTGTGACTCGTACACGTTTCCACATTATGGATCTGTAGGACATGCATCGTCTATATCTATCTACTGACATATCCCAACCCGGTGATTTGTATGATTTAAGTCAGGCAGATCATGATTGTGTGCACCGCTGTTGTATGCGCAGCGGGTGCCCAACAACAAGGCAACACTGCTGCTGTTGTATAGAAAGCTGGTTTGCATTTAGGTGATCCCGCTTAAGCGCGAAACAAGTATTTAGACCCCCTTCCCCCTCCCTTGTTTTATCTACAGCGCGGGTTATATATCATCGCCATCCCATCGCGATGCCCGCCACCCACCCCCCCCTCCCCTCTGCGTGTTAGCTGTCACGTGCGGAACGTGTATACCATTGGGATGCCGCCCTTCTCCCCAATCTATGGTCATATGGTCATACGACTACGGCCATACCATGGCACGAGTACACCCCTCCCCCCCCCCCCCCCCCCCCCCTCCTGAAGTAAATATTTGCGCGGGATTCGCTGGCACATGGCGCCACTCTTAAATCTCGGAATGCGGCGCTATATATGTCGCGCCCTCAGCCTACAGTCACGCCCCGCATATAGCAGGGCACCCTTAGATGTGACGAACGGTATACTTCGTACTTGCGTAACCTTTTTTCCCACTTCCAAGAATATCCACACTCAAAATTCCGAGTAATTTGATCGAAAATGTCGGGTACAGTTCTTGAATTAACCCGTTATTGGCCACTGAAGAGCGTACCCCGCTCTAAATTATTTTTTTTCCCCATCCAAAAAAGCGGACGCAGTTCTCAAAGGGGTTAAGGCTGCCCCCTTGCGAGACCTGCTCAATTTCTCCTCAGGCATCGCCACTGACTGCCGTAAGCGTCGATATACGGTATCGCCGGAAACCCCACCAGAACAGTGGAAAACCTTGCAGGCTTTCTTCGTATTTTATATGAACAGGACTCCCGAAACGTGCCCCGATCAAGTGTTTCTCCGAACCGTGGTTGCAGGCGTAAAACGTGTTAACCTTTTTTGGCGGGAGAGCAGCGCAGGAAGAGGGAGAAAGGCGTTTTTTTTTTAGCGGTGGGAAGTGGGGCCGCGCGAGAAGAGGGAAGGGAAGGTTAGCTAGTTTATTAGGGAGCGATGGGTCTAACATAGAGAAAGTCAACGTAAATAATACCGTAAAGGGCGTTGAGTTCGCGCAGGGGTGCGATATCAGCGCCCGTTTTCTCGACAAACGGTAAGGGGGTGCTAAAAATCGAACATCACGTTTCGGCAGGCTCTCGATCAGCACCTTTCCGAAAGCACCTTGATCGGTATTGGCAGACCTTCGTTATAAGACTGGGTGAGACACGGAGTATCCCCTTGCAGGTCTGTCTATTAAGCATGTCCTGGGTGTTACTCACTTTCGTGCAGAATCAACCGTAGGAGAAAGGTAGCTTAATTATTCCCAGAGCCGTGATGTCATCTGGCCCGGAAAGGGCATCATTGTCCTTCCGTTCTTATACGTAAGTACCCCGAATACGAACGCCATCCAAGAAATACGAAAACGAACCGATTACCTATAGTGAGGTACTTACCGGCCTTCCAAGCGGAAGGGCATCATTGTCCTTCCGTTCTTATAAGTACCCCGAATACGAACGCCATCCAAGAAATACGAAAACGGACCAACTACCTATTATATTGAGGTAATTACCGGCCTTCCAAGCCCATACTATTACACCTTCCCGTTTTGGAAACATCGAGCGCCGAAAAAACTATCACACCCCTGCGCGAGACGCGTACTACGATAGAGGTAGGTATACCGTTTTTTGGCTGAAACGTTTTCTGAACGATCGAGCTCCTTAACCCAAATTCGGCGGACTTTGATCATTATTTTTTGTTGCAATATTTTTAATAATATAACTCAGGTCATGGAATTGTTAATCGGATAGCACTTTAAATTTACTCCAAAATCAGTTTTTGACGACTGCAGGTATGGAGGTACGGAGCTCCTCAAGTTGAGGAGCTTCAGAAAATGTCCTGTATGCAGGTGCACCTATATCGTAGCATGCGTCGCGAACGCAACGCTCTTTTCGGTACTCGGTGTAAGTTACGTTGATGTAAAAAGTTACTTAGTCGTAGCTTCTTTGTTTTGATTTTATTTGGGGGATTTCTTCTTCGCATACTGAAGTGCACGTACCGGCTCGCCTGAGGGGTCGAGATTTTAGCTGGACACTATCCAAAGGAAAATATAAAGTACTACGGGGGAGTGTACTTCATTTTCATGCAATGGTCGTAGTCGTATGACCATAGACCCTCGCATCCCTACAATGCCGGGACGAAGCATGTCGGGTTTTCACCGACCAGGCAGGCATTGCTAGCACCAAGCGCGAAACGCCGCGAGGTGTTGGGCGAGTCACATGAAGGGTGAGCTGCATCCTGCTAAGAACCGCCTCTGAGGCGGACTTCCATATGGACGACAGCCTCCAATGAATTGATTTCATTTCTGGTGTGGCCACTTCCAGAGACAGCAATGGGTAATACTATGTATCTGCCTCATGGATGTCTTACCATATCACACTACGTGATACAATCATTCCCCTTGTGCGGAGTCTAGCTTACCAACCACGCACAAATGATCTAACCAGACCGCCAGCCTGGGTGACCGCCAAAAAAATACAAAACGGTACCCTGGTTGTCTAGCTCACGCAGTGAGAGGCATTTTTTACAGCGTCGTCGCCAAGCGACGCCAACCCAACTTATAAATATATAATAACCTAACCCTTACAGGGGGGGGGGGTGATAAGGCATTAGTCCTTTGGTCCCCTGGTAAAAGCTTAACCAATCACCCACCCTAATCTAAGCCTTACAACACTCTTCCCCCCATTCAGACCAGCGGGGTCTTTGGTCTTGCCGTCGACGCCATTTATTAGGGCATCATTCCGTTGGGTATTACGGGGGAGCACAGGCCGGTCGCCCCGGTGGTCTAACTGGTAGCCACGAAGCCTGTAGGCCCGGATGTCGAGGGTTCGATTCTCCCCATGGAGGTTTTTATTCTCAAATGACACCGTCTGTCGAGAGCGCATATTATAGCGTGGGTAAGCAAAATTCGACGAGAGTTGGCGAGGGAAGAAAGTGCTGAAATCTTCTCGCGATAAAAATGCAAGGCAATAACCGTAGTGGGGGAGGAGGGAGAGGAGCCTACTTTGTGACCCCCGATCTGAGTTACGACAGGGAGGGAGAAAGACGGAAGTGCGAAGATAATAAATGGGATGGACAAAAAACATAAAAAATAATAGTAAATAGGACCAAATTTTGTCAGTAGAAATAGGTAAATATATAGGTTATTGTGTATACCCTAGGTCCTATTTACTATGGTCCCCCGTGATAGTGAAAGGTTAACCAATCACCTTGAGGGAGAGATAAAAGAGTGGCGAAGGTAACAAATGGGATGGGGAAAAGACAACATAGTTGCCATTTTCCCTCCCCCCAAAGGCCCAGAGTAAGAAGTGAGTTTCTAAAGCGGTATCGCGTACTGTCGTCCGCTTGCGCTCATCTCAAGAAAGGGCCCAAGAACCGCTCACAAAGGCACAAATCGTAGAACTATTAATAGGCTAGAAAATATCTCTGGGATGTGTTCAGTAGGGTGAAAACTCTCGGACCAGTCCGGGTACCCCAGAGTATACTCTGGAAGAGAACCCGGGTACATACCCAAGTACGGCCAAACTATCCAGGTTTACGTAGTACCCGGGTACATACCTAAGTATACCCAGGTTTAGTATTCGGGTACTCCGGAGTACATGTCCTACTACTAACGACGCGCGGTACGATAGAGGTGTACCGTTTCTTGGCTGAAACGTTTTCTGAATGACCTATTAACCCTTTTAGAACTGCAGTCCCGTTTTGGGGACAAATTGCTTAGAATTAGAGTGGTTTGTCCCCAAAACGGGACTGAAACGTCTTCTGAATGACCTATTAAAGGCTATTAAAGGCTCCTTAACCCAATATCTTCGGAATTTCATTATTGTGATGCATTATTTTTCATGTCATAGTTAAGACCATGGGACTGTTCATCGGGTATGTAGCACTTCTAGTTTCTTCCATAATCAGTTTTTGGGCGAGGTTTCGAGCTTCGCAAGTGACCACCCTCAGAAGGCAGAAACATGGTGCACCTGCATGCAGGCTACCGTAGCATGCGTCTGACCACAATTTCGAGGTACTACGTAGTCGTAGCTCAGGAGACAGCATCTACGGTCCACCTCCTCCCAGAGTACACGCCCTACGCCTAACCACACTTTTGAGATACGTAGTCATAGGCTCAGGGGACAGCATCTACGGCCCACCTCGAGTCACACGAACCCGATGATCTGGCGGAACAGGTCCTCTTCTGTCAAGGCCATCAGCCTGGCAAACGCATCCTTGAATTCGCGACGAGATTCTTCGTCGTCGCCCACTGTAGCATCGCCTGGTGCTGATCCTTTGCGTCCCCTTGCGTCGCCGCCGTCCCGCGCGGCAGCACCCCGCTCAGCGACATCCCGCCGGGGTTTCCTCTTGGCATGGCCATTGTGTTCTTCTACAACCGAATTTTAACATGACACACGATGATGCAGACAGGTGTGGGAGTGTGGTGAGATTACGTTAACCCCCTTTTTTACACCTGAAAAAAGGATCCCCTCCCACACGCTATTGAGTGTGGTGAGATTAAGTTAACCTCCTTTTTTACACCTGAAAAAATGATCCCCTCCCACGCGCTATTTCCAAGCAGTTAACACCTCGAATAGGTGATCGATTCCCGCTTGATGAACTAGATCTTTTTAAGGTACATTTACTTCCTGAGCTGTATGATCTACATAGTACCGGGGATCACAGTAAATAAGACCAAATATTGTTGGTAAAATATGGTAAATATGTAGGTTTTAGTGTGTACCGTAGGTCCTATTTACTACATTAGCCCACCCGTAATAGTATGGTAGCCCATATCGCCGGGTGGGATCGTTAAAATATGCATGGTCGGATCTAACACATGATTCCTGGGTCAGATACATACTGTACAGATCCCGTACAACTTCTCACAACGTGTAGGTGGAGAACTAGATGACCCAGATCATGATATATCTGTAGATGATTTATCCGAGGTGTGGAGTTTTTTGTCCCAAAATGTGGGCGTGCAATTCTATGAGGGTCAACCCCCTTTAGAGCTGCACGCGCGTTTATTGGGCACGAGCTACTTGGAAATAGAGAGAGGGGGGTGGTTTTTACCCGTCTGCCAGAGAATATTACAGCATTTTTTTTCGAAAAGGCTCGGCAACCTGAACGGCATCCCGCTCGCCATCCCGAACCTCGTCACTACTTGCGTGTTCTAACAACCGAGTTAAAATTGACGCAACAAGAGATCGACAGATGTGGAAGTGTGGCGAGCTTTCAGATTAATTTTCGCTCTGTCCTTCGGAGTATTGAAGTGATGAAAAAAAGGCCTCGGCATCCCGTTTAGCGACCCGCGCGACGTTCCGTGAAGCACTCCGCGGAGCGTTCGGCAGGACTGAAATGTTTAGGTGCAAACTGGCGACGTGCTCCAGAAAAGTAACCCGGACGCCACATGCATGCGTGTACGTACTGCTTGCTTCTTTTGGTATGTGCGGAAGCACAGCGCCCCACTCACCATGCCGATCCATACTGCGCGCACCCACTCCCCCGCCGCCGCCGCTCTTCTCCCCCTCCTCCTCCTCCTCCTCCTCATCCCCAGTTGTTCCCCCTTCTTCTAACTCTTCTTTGTCGCCGGCGGCAACGGGTGTGGCGTCCCCTATCCTCGGCAGCTTCGAAGGGTTTTCGGCCTGTCGGGAGCGAGAAAAACTTCGCTCTCGCTCCGTGGCTGACCGCGCTTTCTTCTCGTCCGCGATGAACCGTTCGCGGCAGAGCAGCACCCATCCCCGCCGGCGCCAAGCCCTATCTGCCGGAGCATCCACCAGGAGCTGCCGGAGGCTGTCCTCGGTCTCTTCCTGCTCTTCCGCCGTCGCAGGAGGCGTTTCTTCCGGGGTTTCCTGGTCGGAGGCGTACGCGCCGACGATTTCCGCCGGGGTGTAACCGTCGCCGTTTGCGGCGGTTTCGTCCGCCCCCCACCTGTGAAACGACCGGGAGATGCGAGATGCGGATAGAAAAATACGTTTTTTGGTGATATATGTTCACTAGGTTTTAAAGTACCCCCTAAGAGGGTCTATGGTCATACGGCTACGGCCATGTCTGCTATCGAGTACACCCCCCTGTCTACAGCGAAAACAAAGTTATTCAGCGTGTCATTATATTTTCTCTTATACCCTCGACTGCACTGTACATACACCTAAATATGTCTCTTATTCCAAGTGTTTTGACCCCACATCAGGGAGCACGGTCCTACTCCAATGGACCGTAAGGGGTTAACTTAACAGCCGGTGACGACGGCGATGGCGGTCGGTGGGTAGGGGGTGCGACATTGATAGGATGTAAACACAGGCCGCAAGGTGTACCCACGTAGTTGGTGCTAGACCATTGGTACATACATACACGAGCCGGTGGATAGAGGGGGCAGCATCTAGATAGGGTGCGAAAAATAGGCTGCAAAATGTACCCTTGTCATTGGGTCGCTCATTGTGGGAAGTTGGTGCTATTCCCTTCAATTATAGACATACACGAGGCCCCGTAGGTCACTCATATTTACAAGTTGGTGGCATGCCCTTGGTACATACACGAGGCTCTGCGTATCGCTCATTCTTGGAAGTTGGTGCTACAGTATATACATATACCCTTGGTGCATACCGGTACACGAGACACTGTGTATCGCTCATTTTTTGGAAGTTGGGTTGGGTTAGAGTAGCAGCAACAGCGTTGCATCATCCGATCAAAATACCATGTTCCCGACAAAACGTCTGAAAAGAGGGATAGACTATGCTTTGCCGT
>MEHQ01000457.1:12265-24765 GCA_008828725.1 Saccharina japonica | reverse complement strand
GAGTTGTAGATGTATGGAAGGATTTCTGACCCGGGGATGGGACGTTATCATCCCTGAGTGCGCCGAGATTTCAACGTTGCCCCGGGGGGCAACTCTTGCCGCACGCTGGCTCTATGAGGGCCAGGCAACCGACAAAAAATCGTGGTATTGGGGTTTCCACACCTTGTGAGGCGGTATCGAACCGGGGGATGTCCGTTTGTGTCCCCCGGTCTTTGGAGTTGTTGATGTATGGAAGGACTTCTGACCTGGGGATGGGATCATATCATCCCCGCGTGCGGCGGGACCTCGCTGTTGCCCCGAGGGGCAACCCTCGCTGCGTGCTGGCTCTATGAACTCGCAGCGCCCCGCCAAATCAGCAACCAGCCAGTGGTGGTGGGGTTTCCACACCTTGCGGGGCGGTATCAACCCGGGAGATGTACGTTTTCGTCCCCGGCTTGTTGGAGTTGTAGATATATGGAAGGATTCATGACCCGGGGATGGGACGTTATCATCCCCGGGTGCGGCGGGACTTCAACGTTGCCCTGAGGGGCAACTCTCGCCGCACGCTGGCTCTATGAGGGTCAGGCAACCTCAAGTGTTCCCGTGGTATTGGGGTTTCCACACCTTGTGAGGCAGTATCGAGCCGGGGGATGTCCGTTTGCGTCCCCGGGTCGTTGGAGTTGTCAATGTATGGAAGTATTGCTGGCCCGGGGATGTGATCATATCATCCCCGGGTGCGGCGGGACCTCGCTGTTGCCCCGAGGGGCAACCTTCGCTGCGTGCTGGCTCTATCAACTTCAGCGCCCCGCCAAATCAGCAACCAGCCAGTGGTGGTGGGGTTTCCACACATTGCGGGGCGGTATCGACCCGGGGGGTGTCCGTTTTCGTACCCGGGTTGTTGGAGTTGTAAATGTATGGAAGGATGTATGACCCGGGGATAGGAATTTATCATCCCCGTGTGCGGCGGGACTTCGACGTTGCCCCGAGGGGCAACTCTTGCCGCACGCTGGCTCTATGAGGGCCAGGCAACCGAAAATGTTCCCGTGGTATTGGGGTTTCCACACCTTGTGAGGCGGTATCGAACCGAGGTATGTCCGTTTGCGTCCCCGGGTCGTTGGAGTTGTAGATTTATGGAAGTATTGCTGACCCGGGGATGTGATCATATCATCCCCGGGTGCGGCGGGACCTCGCTGTTGCCCCGAGGGGCAACCCTCGCTGCGTGCTGGCTCTATGAACTCGCAGCGCCCCGCCAAATCAGCAACCAGCCAGTGGTGGTGGGGTTTCCACACCTTGCGGGGCGGTATCGACCCGGGGGATGTCCGTTTTCGTCCCCGAGTTGTTGGAGTTGTAGATGTATGGAAGGATTCATAACCCGGGGATGGGACGTTATCATCCCCGGGTGCGGCGGGACTTCGACGTTGCGCCGAGGCGCAACTCTCGCCGCACGCTGGCTTTATGAGGGTCAGGCAACCGTAAGTGTTCCCGTGGTATTGGGGTTTCCACACCTTGTGAGGCGGTATCGACCCGGGGGATGTCCGTTTGCGTCCCCGGGTCGTTGGAGTTGTAGATGTATGGAAGGATTTCTGACCCGGGGATGGGATCATATCATCCCCGGGTGCGGCGGAACCTCCCTGTTGCCCTGAGGGGTAACTCTCGCTGCGTGCTGGCTCTATGAATTCGCAGCGCCCCCAGCAAAATCATCAATCAGCCAGCGTTGGTGGGGTTTCCACACCTTGCGGGGCGGTATCGACTCGGGGGATGTCTGTTTTCGTCCCCGGGTTGTTGGAGTTGTAGATGTATGGAAGGATTCATGACCCGGGGATGGGACGTTATCATCCCCGGGTGCGGCGGGACTTCAACGTTGCCCTGAGGGGCAACTCTCGCCGCACGCTGGCTCTATGAGGGTCAGGCAACCGTAAGTGTTCCCGTGGTATTGGGGTTTCCACACCTTGTGAGGCAGTATCGAGCCGGGGGATGTCCGTTTGCGTCCCCGGGTCGTTGGAGTTGTTAATGTATGGAAGTATTGCTGGCCCGGGGATGTGATCATATCATCCCCGGGTGCGGCGGGACCTCGCTGTTGCCCCGAGGGGCAACCTTCGCTGCGTGCTGGCTCTATCAACTTCAGCGCCCCGCCAAATCAGCAACCAGCCAGTGGTGGTGGGGTTTCCACACCTTGCGGGGCGGTATCGACCCGGGGGGTGTCCGTTTTCGTCCCCGGGTTGTTGGAGTTGTAAATGTATGGAAGGATGTATGACCCGGGGATAGGAATTTATCATCCCCGTGTGCGGCGGGACTTCGACGTTGCCCCGAGGGGCAACTCTTGCCGCACGCTGGCTCTATGAGGGCCAGGCAACCGAAAATGTTCCCGTGGTATTGGGGTTTCCACACCTTGTGAGGCGGTATCGAACCGAGGTATGTCCGTTTGCGTCCCCGGGTCGTTGGAGTTGTAGATGTATGGAAGGATTTCTGACCCGGGGATGGGAACTTATCGTCCCCGGGTGCCGCTGGCTCCCTGAGCCTCAGCCAATCAGTGACCAACTGATGGTGGTGGGGTTTCCATACCGTGCGGGGCAGTGTCGACCCGGGAAATCGCCGTTTTTGTCCCCGGTTGGTCGGAGTTGTTGGAGTTGTGATGTATGGAAGGATTCATAACACCGGGATTGGGACGCTTATCATCCCCTGGTGCGGCGGACCTTCGACGTTGCGCGAGCGCAAACTCTCGCCGCCGCTGGCCTTTATGAGGGTCAGGCGAACCGTAAGTGTTCCCCGTGGTATTGGTTCCACACTTGTGAGGCGGTAATCAGACCCGGGGATGTCCGTTTTGGCGTCCCCGTGTCGTTGGAGTTGTAGATGTATGAAGATTCCTGACCCGGGTATGGGATCATATCATCCCGGGGCCGGCGGAACCTCCCTGTTGCCTGAGGGGTAACTCTCGCTGCTGCTGGTCTCTATGAATTCGCAGCGCCCCCCAGCAAGAATCATCAATTCAGCCTAGCAGTTGGTGGGTTTCCACACCATTGCGGGGCGGCTATCCGACTCGGGGATGTCTGTTGTTCGTCCCGGGTTGTTGGAGCTTGTAGGTCGTATGGAAGTATTCATGACGCGGGATGGGACAGTTATCATTGCCCCGGTGTGCGCCGGCGACTTCGACGTTGCGCCGAGGAGCAACTCTCGCGCGCACCTGGCTCGTATGAGCGACCAGGCAACCGTTAAATTCTGTGTATTGGGTTTTCCACACTTGTGAGGCCGTTATCGAATCCCGGGATGTCGTTTGCGTCCCCCGTGGTCGTTGGAAGTTGTAGATGTATGGAAGGATTTCTGACCCGGGGATTGGGAACTTATTCGTCCCCGGGTGCCGCTGGCCTCCGCTGAGCCTCAGCCAAATCAAGTGACCAACTGATGGTGGTGGGGTTTCCATACGTGCGGGCAGTGTCGACCGGGTAAATTGCCGTTTTTGTCCACGGTTGCGTCGGAGTTGTAGAGATATGAGGATTCTGATCCGGAGATGGGAAACCTATCCTCCCCGGGTTTCTGGTGGAAAACTCGGTGGCTCTTTTCAAGCCACCAACGATAAAAAAAAAACGTTCTAGAGAAGAGCCAGCAGGCCAACTGGCATTGGATTTGGGGCGAACCAATCAGCTGCCAGTATAGTAATCAAAAATTGGAAGTCTAGCAGGTAAGCTGGCTGAGATGGCTGCCAGAACTGCGTCGGGATTGTGGCCACGGCCACGGTCGGCCGCGGCATGGGGACCCCTGTGTTCTGCGGGTTGTGGCACCCAGCCCTCCCTACCCATGGGGCAAGTGGTGGGGCCTGAAACCGCTCTGATAGCGCGCTACGTGACTCATATACCGACAAAGACAGACAGGACAGGACAGAATAAATAGCGCATTTAAATAAATTAGATTTTTTGATCCGACGATACGTAAGTACGCGCGATCGAAGTATCACACTATTAATAGGAAATATGAGTTTCGACGAATTCCTCGATCTCGCAGCTGTTGTTTTTTTTTTTTTAAATACTCTGTACATATCTGTCGATCAATGGAAGCAATGCCTGCCCCGTCGACTATCTACACGTACGTATTATACGTAATCTGGTATAGTTACACGAAGGCGGCCGACAGCAAGCTAAGAAACCATTATTAATAATAAGCACAGCCAATATAAATACTGAATTTGACAGGTGTGCAGTAATCATATCTTGCATTAGCCTGGTATGTTGCACTCGTATACCGTAAGTCGGTCGCCCCGATGGTCTAGAGAGTAACCTTCGAACGCTTTCTGAAACGTGATGTCTGGAGTTTCGAATCTCACTGGTCGGACTTTTGAGTTTATTTGCAAAATAAATAAAAACGGAATCAACTGCTGAGAGCGCAATTATATATAGTAGCGTGGGTTAGGCACAATTCGTATCGAGTCGACAGGGAAGGAAAGCTGAAGTCTTTTCGGCGTTATAAATAATGCAGCAAGAACCGTAGTGGTGGAGGAGGGAGAGGTAGCCACTTGTGACCCCGGGATCTGGAGTTACGACTCTAGTGGATAGTTAGAGAAAGGAGAGGCGAAGATTAATGAATGGATGGACAAAAAAAAAAAAAAAAAAAAAAAACGGGGAAAACGTCGTTTGGATATTACTTACTAATCGGCACGGACACTGGGTGTGCTGGATGTCGACGGGTAGAAAGGAAGGTTTAATGTGAAGAACACACACACACACACACACGACGGAAGACCAAACCTTACCTGTGGTATATATGTATTTACCATGAAGTACCCATTTTTACAACCATAGTTGGTCCTGTATATTTTACTGCTTGTGGCCCCCTGTAACATAAATAGTACACGCTACGTAAGCAATGGTTGGTTTGGTCTGATTCGCTTCGGGTTCGGGTTCGTTCGTTCTTTCGTTTTTTTTTTTTGTTCCTCATCCCGTTTATTACCGTCGCCCTTCCTTTCTCTCTCCTTCCTAGTCGTAACTCAGATCCAGGGTCACGAAGTAGGCTCTTCTCCCTCCTCCCCCACTACGGTGCTTGCCTTGCTTTTTATCGCGAGAAGATTTCAGCACTTACTTTCTGCCCTCGTCAACTTTCGTCGAATTGTGCTTACCGACGCTATAATATGCGCTCTCGACAGTTGGTGTAATTTTGAGAATAAAAATATCTATACGAGGGGAATCGAACCCCTGACCTCCAACGCTAACAGGCTCGTTAGACCATCGGGGCGACTGTAGACTATACCAGGTACCTGGTATCTTGTATTCATAGTGGTGCGTCATTTGGATACGTCAATAGGGACGTTAAACTGCTGCTCTCTTCGACAACATGTTATATGAGGTACGAAGGATACCGAAAGCAAGCCAGGTACACACAATAATATCACATGGTACACGGCCTTCGAGCGCCAACACCTGTGCTGTGTACCCGTACTAAAGCAGCTACCGGCCTCTGCAAAACGAGTGCAGGTACTGACTACGCGTGACCACACCTCACCGGCAGTAAAGTTCTCTGCTGCTGCTGCTGCTGCTGCTGTACAATCATCAACTCCTACGATAGAATATACCTCGCGGTGTACGAGTCGTCCGACGCACATTTTTGGTCGACGTCTTTGTAACGCTCAACAACGCAATGGTCCAACCACCAACCGCCCGATCCACCCAACTCAAGATTGAACCAAGCAAGGGCCAAACCTAGAGAACAGAGGAAAAGGACCACCACCGGGGGTGGGTTGGTGTATTCGGAAGGTCTACGTAGGGCAACTGCTGTGCAGTCCACTAGAAGCTGTGATATGGCGAAGCGGAGACGAATAAGCACAGACAAACCCAGCTCGTCTTACCGGAGGGCGAAGCCAATCCTCCCACTGTTTGGCAGTAGCGTTGTCTGCGACGAGGCTAAAGACCTCGTCCATCGAAGCTCTCAGCCTCTGACGCTCAGGGTAAGGGCGGTCTAGCATCGTAGCACGTGTGTGTGAGAGAGAGGGTCGGGCCACCTGTTCGCTGCTGATTGATTCAGCTGACGATGACGATGCACGAGCGCGTTGCTGCTACCGCTCGCTGCTCTACGAGGATACGTATTGCTACAATGAAGGTGCTGGTTTGAGCTGGGTCATCATAAGATATAACGGAATCTGCAATATAGATTTGATTCTTGATTCTGAAGTCCCACGGGACTGTCAGAATAACCATATTTTTCGTCCAAGAAACGGACGCCCATATCCAATAAACAATACTGTATCCATATCCATATACCCATATCCATATCCACATCCATATCCTTATCCATGTCCATATCCATATCCATATCCATGTCCATATCCATATCCATATCCATATCCATATCCATATCCATATCCATATCCATATCCATATCCATATCCATATCCATATCCATATCCATATCCATATCCATATCCATATCCATATCCATATCCATATCCATATCCATATCCATATCCATATCCATATCCATATCCATATCCATATCCATATCCATATCCATATCCATATCCATATCCATATCCATATCCATATCCATATCCATATCCATATCCATATCCATATCCATATCCATATCCATATCCATATCCATATCCATATCCATATCCATATCCATATCCATATCCATATCCACATCCATATATCCTTATCCATGACGAAGAGGAGGCTAGCCGAAAACGAGCGACCAAGCGAGACAAAGAGCGCAGCAATAATGAAGAGACGCCAAGAACCAACGGGACGGGAGGGGTGCGGAAGAAGGGCGAATCGGCGAGGGAAGAAAACAAGCGAGAAATAGCGGACCGAGTGGCGCGATATTATGTGCGGGATTGACTCTCCTGGACTGTTTGTTTGTTTGTTTGTTTTGTTTTCCCCCCTCCCCCCACCGCCGCACCATTGCACCACCCCCTCGGGATGACGTGTCTGTGCTGTCTCTGTGGTCTTGTTTGTTTGAGTGTTTGCTTGTACTTTTGACTCGTCTCTTTGTCTTTCCCTTGTCTTTTTCCCTTCGTTGTTTTTGACCTTTTGCAGTTACACTGCTCGCAGGCCGGGGGTACATCAGTCACACGGGACCATAGTAGTTCCCTTCCCCCGTACCATGTCTGCGTTTATAATCGGGGTGGAGGACTCGATTTTGTTTTGCCTGACCGGCGTGAACCCGGCACGGAACACCCCGGCATTATAGGGGCACCAAGATAGAATCAGGGGGCGTATACCCCCGATTGGTGATGTTGACCTTTCCAGTTTTATTTTTACCTTCACATAGCGTGTAGAGGGGAGCGGAGGGCTCCACACTATCTGTTTTTGACTGGCTTTGATCGTTTTGCGGACCCTTCGGGTTCCACTTTTATTTCAGTATACTTTTTTTTTTTTGGGTAAGTTAGCCTGTGACCACGGGAATCGACCGTGTCAAGTGTTGGATTAGCACGGACAGATGGAGGTACTGGATAGAGAGACCGGCACGGTTTCTAATGTGAAGACAACAACAACAACAACAACAACAATATCAACACCCAACGTCCAATATCCAACCCCCTGTTTTCTGACGAAACCTACAGTAGTTTATGACGCAGGATCTCACCGTGCTCCAGCTTGGCACCGTGGTTCCACCCGGACTTGAGGCCCCCACACTGACGCTGCGAATAAATAATTAGCCGGCGGCAGGCCCCACCAGAGCAAAAATAAGACACTACGACTGACTGTAAAACCAGGGTACATTGAAGGCCCTGCAGAGTTTCATTTGTCGCGCGGGTGTATGTTTACAGGGCCGTCCTGTATTCTTTAGTCGGCGCCCTCCGTCCACGGATCTACATTGTTTGACTTTTTCGTGGCACGTGTCGCGACAGCAACGTGTCGCGACACGTTGCGACGTGTCGCGACATGCTGCGACGCGCCACGGACGCTGCCGCGGCACGCCACGACACGTACCGCGGTATTTCGCGGCATGCCGCGACACGTAGGGTTAGGGTTAGGGTTAGCGACACTCGCCGCGACACTCCCCGCAACACTCACCGCGACACGTGCCACGTAAAAGTCAAATAATGTCTCATTGGTCTGACGATGACTGTCCTCAGAACAATGACCGTATTATTCGGAGGGTAGCTACCGTAGTGCGGAGCTAGACAACGCATACATTCTGTGCTGGTGATGATGGTGCTGCGCTGGTTATTATGATGGTACGTAAGAAGACGTAAAAAAGACAGTAAGTGGCACTTTCGGGCCGAGATATAAGGTTTGTCACAACTTGGACGTGGCGATAATTCAGTTGTGGGGGTGAAAGGACATTTCATTTGGGGGGGGGGGGCGTGCAAACACTCCAGGTTCATGACATTTATAGCACCTCTGCCTCTTACGGCAATGTTTAACAATCAATCGCTGCAACGAATGAATTCAGCTGTCACAATCCAATTTCATTAGCGAGCGGTGCAAGCAATCGTTGTTCGTCGAACCTCACACTCCAACAATCATCAATAGGCTCATCGAATCGTAACGTACAGGGTTTATTCGAGTAAATAACACATACGGCCAGTACATATACGATACGAGGACCATAATAAGCTCTCTCTTAGGGTTACCTATCGTGAACACGAACCCATTTTTTTGCCATTTCGTCCCATCCTCTCTTGCCCCAAGAGGTCCGCAAATTCTGCTCGAAACCGCCAGCGTCCGCCTAACATCACTAGACTACGTAGAAACCCCCAACTATTGTACCTGTGTCAATAACACCCGAAACCCAACACGCCTGCCGATCATACTCGAAACCCACAGTGCCTGTGGGTCTGCCGACAGGTAAATAGCACGCGAAACCCAAAACGCCTGCCAATAGAACGTGAAATCCAGTATGCCTGCTGAAATGATAATAGTTACGTGCCAGGATATATTACACGCCACCCAAAATTAAAGGCTGTCGCTAACACGCTTGAATAGCGGTCGTCGAATTCCACCTTGTCGCCACACAGCATTGGGCCGATCGGTGTCGTATCTCAACGCGATACGAACGAGCTGATTGCTTGGTGGATCTCATTACGAAACAAGGAAACAAGTGATCTGATTGGATGAATCGATTGGTGAAACCAGTGAGCCGATCGGTGGATCCCCATCCACACCGAAAATTATGATCCCGTGCCGACGAAACACGGGGTATCCGGGGTATCGGTAAATAATGAGTTCACACCTCTAGAGTGTAGATGGGTGGATCCCACCACGAATGGCAGTAAGCCTGATTGGTGAATCCCACCGCGAAACAAGTAAGCTGATTGGCGAATCAACCCGTGAAGCAAGTGAGCTGATTGGTGGATCCCCCATCACACAGTAGTGACTTCACGGTGTCATGCCGACACAAAAAAAAAACAAAATGCTCGTCCGGCGACGGCGCCAGCGTTGTCTTTATTCGCCCCGACTCTTCTATAAGCGCATTCAAACCCTCTAAAAAAGACCACGCATTTCGTGCGCGGGATAGACGCCGGACGCAACGAAGGGTATGCAATGGATGGAAGCCAGCATATGATATTAAGCGCGCACCACGCGGGTAGGTAATACCATGCGTGCATGTCAGCGTCGCGATACGCGCGGTAGCAGCATCACCAACCAGCAGAAGCAGCAGCAGCAGCAGCAGCAGTAGCATCAGCACCAGCAGAAGCACCAGCGGCAGTGGTAGCAGCCGCAGCAGCAGCAGCAGCAGCCAAACAAAAAGCAAGCCCCGAGGATCCAACGGAAGCCCACCAAGTGTTTTGTACGTGGAGTATATACATACCACACGCGCGGCGAAGACCAAGCCATGCATGCATGCATACAAGCACGCATACGTACCAGCATGGTGATTCTATTGTAGGGCGCAAACAGCAGCGGCAGCAACAGGGGCACAACAACAACACCATCGAAAGCCACGGAGAAGGGAGCCGACGGGAAGGTCACGGGGCGTAACACCTACATAGTCAGGACACCCCCCACCCCCACCCCCCGTCCATTTTCCCTTTTACTCACTGCCGCGAAACCCAGTCACCTTTTGAAACTGTCGGACCCTAGGCACCCCCCACGCAAAACCTTCTGCCCCCCCCCGCCCCCCCCGTTCGGGTCAAAAACAGGCAAACTCGAGTCGCCCTTCGTGTTAAAAACAGGCCAACCTTAGCCTCTGCCCCCGTCTCCTAAGAGTCAGCAGTCAAAAGCGCGAACGCTGCAGCCCTTTTACGGTCAAGAGCGGGCAAATCTGAGCACCTTCCCCAGCCCCCACTCCCTTGGGGGGACATTTTCAAAAGCAGGCGAAGCTTCTTCCCGCCGCCGTCCGCCCNCCCCCCCCCCCCCCCCCCCCCCGGCCCCCCCCCCCCCCCCCAACGAACCATTTGTTTTGTTTCCTTTTGTCTGACCACACCCCTCCCCTTGCAGCCCCTATAGGACAGCCCCACTCTTTCCTCCAACCTTACGTGTTACTATATAACTGCGCCGACCCCAACCCCTCGTAAGCACACAAACATAGCCTTGTCGTCAAGCAGCTTCATGGCTTCCCCGCTCCTCCACCACCACCGCCACCGCCACCACCACCACCACCACCACCGCCACTACCACCACCACCACCACCACCACCACCACCACCATCCTTTCCACCTCCAGTCCCTCCATTTCCTCTAGCAGAGCTCTGAGCCCGTCCCTCCTCACCCCTACCCGGCTTCCCCCCCGTGCCCGCGGACGGCCCTCCTTTCGGACCCCGTGGAGCGCCGGGCTTTTTGTTCCTGGAAGGCTTGTTAGCAGGGGGTGTCTTCGTGGCCGTCCCCTGTCACGCCATTTTTTTTGTAAACGAGAGTCAAGGGTGAACAAAAGAAATAGTTGATAGTATGGAAAAAAAACTATACTCGTACGAGTGCAAAGGAACCGAAACAACGTTACCACTCTATCCGAAAGTGTAAGGACCGCTGGAGACGGAAACCGGTAAGGACCGTTTGGGTATCGATATGATGAATGCCCCCCCCCCCCCCTATATGATATATTATATATTTATAGGTTGGGTTGGCGTCGGTTGGCGACGACGCTGTAAAACACGCCTCTCACTGCGTGAGCTAGACAACCAGTGTACCGTTGTTGTTGTTTTTTTTTTTTTTGGCGGTCACCAAAGCTGGCGGTTTTGTTAGATAATTTGTGCGGGGTGGGGACCCTTTGCTCCGCACAAGGGGAATGGTCGCATCACGTAGTGTGTATATGGTAAGGCATCCGCGAGGCAGTTACATAGTAAAACCCATTGCTGTCTCAGGAAGTGGCCACACCAGAAATTAAATTAACTCATTGAAGCTGTCATCCATATGCAAGTCCGCCTCAGAGGCGGTTCTTAGCAGGATGCAGCTCACCCTCCATGCGACTCGCCCAATACCTCACGGCGCTTCGCGTTTGGTGCAAGCAATGTCTGCCTGGTTGGTGAAAACCCAACGTGCTCCGTCCCGGCATTGTAGGGATGCGAGGGTCATACGACTACGGCCGTGCACGACATGAGTACACCCCCCCCCCCCAAAAGGAACGAACACAGTTTTATCGAGACAAAAACAAAATTGACGCCCATGGCATGCACGGCAAATATGCGACTAGTAAGATAACCCGGTGTTACCCCTCGGTCCACCGCCCCCTACACCAAAACTACTAATTGAGACCGACGCGCCCAATAAACCTGCCTCCAGGCATCTTTGATGCCCGGAGCTTGGAGGGTGTGCTTCTTTGGTTACTTTCTTCCGAGCCAGCGGAGAAGGTCCGCGAGAGTTCAACCCACAGGGAAAAATAAAATTGCTACCGACGGAGGCGGTGATGCCTCAACCAATCAGAGCCCTCAACCAACCAATGTACCCAATCAACAGACCAACGCTTTCACCAACCAACGCGCCTTAGGTCAGTCACCAATGCCAAACCTTCCAACAGTTAGTGCAGTCGACCAGCCCGACGCCAACGTTTTGATGAGCAACTCACCCAACGCGCTCAAACTAACCAATGAGAACGTTGGACGTCTCGGGCAGATCATGTAGATCATTCCCCACTTCATGATCTAGGCCTTTCAGGGCAGATGTATTCCTGATTTGTATGGTTTATATGATCTGTATGATCTGTATGATCTGTACGATTTGTATGATCTGTACGATTTGTATGATCTGTACGATTTGTATGATTTGTATGATTTGTACTATCTATATGCTCTAACTCATGTTGCCGAGTGGAAGCCGTACAACATTGCACCATCTAGAACATATTTCCTGAGTTGGGATCTGTACTACACAGATCCTGCACAACAGCTCATAACGGCAGGTTAGGATCCAGATGATCTGTAGATGATATATCTGTAGATGATAGATCTATCCGACGCGTGCAAGATTTTAAACGACCAAGCCCAACCCAACCAACGAAACGCCAGCTCAGCCAACCAACGCACTCAACCAACCGATTGTTGAGTAGGCAACTTGGTAAAATTGTTATAACCGATTATTCACCACCCAAAACTACGGTTATGACATGTCCGACTTTTCGTGTACTTGACTCGGCAAGCGATGTGCGTCCGTCTTCAAA
>MEHQ01000457.1:0-11708 GCA_008828725.1 Saccharina japonica | reverse complement strand
ACCACCACCACCACCACTATTGCTGTGACCGCTTCGGTGAGAGCCCCCTTGCGGGTGGCCACTCCCCTGCCTTCTCCGACCCCCATCTTGAGCAACACCGCTGTTGCGTTCGTTTTTCGGTGCACCCCCTTGCCCTGTTCTGCTTGACGAAGACGACGCCGAAAACGATGCCGAGGTGGTAGCGGCGGCAGAAGCACCGCCAGCAGCAGCACCACCAGCAGGAGCTGCCGCGGTAGCAGAAACGACACCATGCCGAGTACTCTGCTGAGCCGCCGGCGGCGGAGGCGGGAGGGGGGCGGGGGCGGAACGCCTGCCATCCTTGCTTTGCGATTGTTTGGGGGTCTCCCCCCCCTCGTGTCCTTCTCGGCGATGCTGGGTGAGCCGGCGGTGGGGGGAAGTTTTCTTGACGAATTGTATCGCGTCTCGGACCGCGTCCCCTCTCCCCAGTAATCGTAAAGCCTCCGCAGCCACTTCCACGCAGTTTGTCGGCCCCTTGATGAGCAGCACCACCATCGCTGCCTGCGATACATTTGCGATGCGATGCGATGCGATGCAGTAAGACGCCATGTTGTGTGTTTGGTGTGATTCTGAAACGCGGCGATGCGCAGTGAGCAGAAATATATTTATTAAAAAAAGAAGCACCGACTGCGGCAGAAAAAATAGCAAGCCAACAACAAGGAACGTGGAAGGAAGCACCGGCTGCGGCAGAAAAAAATAGCAAGCTAACAAGAAAGAACGTGAAAGCGGTCACGAAAGGTTCCGCCGCACAATGAAACCGGTGCCGATTCGGTTGGTCGGTCGGTCCATTTCAAGATGTTTGCGTTTGTTTTTGTGACGGCGAAAGGGTGCATTCATTGTGGCAGTGCATTGCCTCACCTCTGTTGAAAAGCGCGGCGGGCGGTGAGTATTTAGATAGCATTCATAATTTTGTGGCCACGGAGCTATAATTCAGGGAAATGAGCTTATGTGAGAACATTATTATCATCATCATCATCATCATCACCGTCATCATCGTCATCATCACCATCATCATCATCATCACCATTATCTTCAATAAAAAACGACACAAAAATAAACCCATCGTAAGGATGCTGCACGAAGATTAAAAAACAAAAGGTGTCGTAAATTTATGCCGCATTTAATATGTCAGGAGAGGGCTGTTTAGACCTGTTGACAGACGACAATCTAGACATGATATACTGCAGCAGTTTCAGTGTAGGAGCCCCTCAAGGCTAACGGTGTTGACTCACGAAGCCGAAAGCTGCCGTCTCCTGACATCTTTGCTGGCGAAGACATGCATGTGTTTAGGTCCGTTTTTTTGTCGCGCATCGCGCGCTCGGGGGGGGGGTGCACTCATGTCATGCGTGGTCGTAGTCGTATGACCATAGACCCTCGCACCCCTACGACGCCGGGACGGAGCGCGTCGGGTTTTCACTCCCCAGGCAGACATTGCTTGCACCAAGCGCGGTCGGGGGGGGGGTGTCCACAAAACAAACGAAAACAAACACAACGTTTCGGGATACAGCAGTACCAAGTTATTGCGGTGCTCACAGATACTAACAAAAAACGTTTCACGATACGGTATCATGCTATCAGCGGGGTTATTGAGGTGTCCACAGAACCACAAACAAAGCGTGTCAGGAATACGGTAACAAAATAGTAAGCGCGGCGTCCACGAGAAACAAAAAAAAACATTTTGGGATACTGCAGTACCAAGTTTTACCTCAGGACCCGTAGCGGCCGTGGCGTTCTGCTGACCCTGCCCCGTCGATGTGCCCGCGCTGTTCGCTTTTGTTTCGCTATCTCCTGTCCCCGCCCCCGCCCCTGCCCCTGCCGCCGATGCCCCTGCCGCGTCGGCGCCGCCTCCCACAGAAGGCGGCACAGAAATTGCCGTTGCGGTGGTTCCGGTGTGCCTTAAATAGAGTCAGGTCGGGGGATAACAGGGCGGTGGTTTACGGGGACGGTGGCTCATGGGAGCGGTGGCGTATGGGGGGGGGTGGCTGCTGGTGTTTAGGGGCATGCTGTCTCTCTACAAACCCCGAAACGCGTGAAGGGAGCTTGTATAACAACGCCTTTTGCTAGAGCTGGGTACTGGCTGGCTCAGTCAGTAGCGATTGTACTGTTGTCAAAATCGATCAGTATACTGGATTGCAGCATATACTGGCCGGGTCGATCAGTAGATTAATACTGCCAGTAGATTACTACTGCCAGTACATACTGTGCAAGTGCCCAGCCCTACCTTTTACACACATGAATTTCCATTTTTGTTTTTGGAGATACCGATACACTGTTGACAGTAATATTCATATACAGTAGTTGGGACTGCAGAAGATTTGGGTTGTTTTTGCAGTGTTAGCCGTAGTAACTAAACGTTTCAATGTGAAAGGGTTGATGCCATTATGGAATTTCAAGTTTGTGGGAATAAGACTGTTGACGAATGAGATTACAGTAGAAGTTGAATACTTTTTGCGACGTAGAACGTCGTGGTAAACTTTTTACCGTAAAATGATTGAAGCCACCATGGAGCTGACAGCTTATGTTACTAGCAGGCCGCAAATTCGTCAAAACTAAGGGCGTGATTTTTGCCTCGACCCGAAGGCGGCGGGGCAACACGATGCGTGACATACTTGGTAGCTTCTCAAAAGGTGCAGCAATGATGTGCACGGCACACAGGGCGGTTAGGGCCCAGTGCTCACGAAAATAAAAAGGGGGTGGGTGTATCAAGGTACACAGGAAGGGCGGCTGCTCCTACAGTTCCTACCGCACATACAGCTGCCCCTATCGAGCATACAGTAGTTTCTTATACCGCGCACACACGTTCCTATCGCGCATACAGCTTCTACTACCGCGCATACATCTCCTACTCGCATACACACATTCCTATCGCGCATACAGCTGCTTCTGCCGCGCATACATCTCCCGTCGCGCATGCAGCTGCTCCTGACGCGCATACATATATCCTCCTCCCGCTCATACACATATTTCTATCGCGCATACAGCTGCTCCTTCCACGCATACAGCTGCCCCTATCGCGCATACAGGCGGCGTGCTACGATAGTAGTCCCAGTGACACTTTTTGCCCAAACAATGGTTGTGCCTGACGGGGCTCTTCAACTGAAGAGCTACCCAATAAGGCATATGCCTTGTAAGGCAGATATGCCTTATCGTTGGAATACAGGAACAGTAATATTCGTGATAAACCTATACCTGGCCACGGGATTGCTCATCATGGGGATATTTTTTCCTTTTTTTTCATCTCAAAATCAGCGTTTTGGGTGAGGTATAAAGCACCTGAAGGGAAGAGTCTCGGAAACAAATAAGGTGAAATCCTACCGTAGCAAGCGTCACAGCCTATCATGCAGTTCCTCCTACCGTGCATACAGCTGCGCATACAGCCCCCCCGACGAGCGCATGCATTCATTCCTAACGCGCATACAGCTTCTCCTACACATGGCGCATACAGCCGCTTCTATACATGGCGCGTACAGCTGCTCCTACAGCGCATACTATTCACAGAACGCGGAAAAGCACACAAAAAAAGTCGTCGGCGCAACGTCAAAATCTCGCACAGCACATCGCCCCGAGACGCCGTGGGCGCAGCCGCACCGGATACGCCAACACGACACGGCACGACGGGACGCGACACAACAGGACACACCGCGACACGGCCCATCCCGCCCCACGATGCCACGGCGCAGTACAGGGGGAGAGGGAGGAAAAGAGACAGAAGATAATCGCAATAGGGAGCAAAACGCGGGATGAGACTCACTTCTGGATATCCTTCAAGATGGACCACTTCTCCACTTGCGCATTTGATCCTGCCCCCGCCCCAGCCCCCGCCCCCCGCTGCTTGCCGTACCCTTGCAGGACCGACATAACGCTCGCCGGCAGTCGCACCGTCTCCTCCGACCTCTCCGCGCTCGGCAAGGGTCCCGGGATCGGCACCACCACCTGGCCGTGCTGCCCCGAAGCCTGTCGCGGCTGTTTCTGCTCGGCATTTTGCTGCTGCTGCTGCTGCGCCTGCGCTTGCGTTTGCGTTTGTCCGGTCTGAACGCGCGCCGCGGAGGTTTGGGTACCACCCGCCTGAGCCCCGCCCCCCCACGCCCCCACCACCGCCGTCGCCGCCACCGTCGCTGCCGCCCCCCCTCCCGCCGGCTTCACGGTACCATCTCCCGCTGCCGCTACCGCCGCTGTCGTAGCGGCTGTCTGACGCGCGATACTCGCGTCCACCCCTTGTCGGCTCGTCTGCTGCCCGCGGGCCGGCGGAACCACGGACGTTCCCTCCTCCGGCTGTCGCTGCTGCTGCTGCTGCTGTCGCTCCTGCTTCTGCTGCTGCTGCTGTTGCTGCCGTTGCTGGGGCTTCGCCGCTGCCGCCGCCACGCCGGGCGGGGTGTTGAGGGGCGCAAGTGAGCGCGAGTCTCCCCCCTGCCCCCTGGCAGGACCGTGGTCCTGCGGCGCCTCCCGCTGCCCGTGAGCGTTTCGGTGCGTCACCGCTGGTTGGTTTTTATTTCGACCCGCATTTTCTGGGGCGCGATACAAGGCTTGGGTCGCCACCGTCCTCGGACCACCATGACGGTCGGCTTGCGCGAGCGCTTGCTGCGGAAGCCTCGTCGGAGTCGCAGCGGAAGCAGCGGCAGCGGCCGCAGTGCTCTTGCTAGCGGCGGCTTGGGTCGACGACGCGGGGGAGGCCAGCGGAGGGGCTCCTCTTGACTCAGCGGCGGCGGCGGCGGCGGCAGCGGGAGCCACCGCGGTGCCGACGTTCGCGGGGGAAGCGCCCGCGGGAGCGTCGGACGCGCTGGTAGCGGCGACAGCGGCTGTGTTGTTGTTGTTGTTGTTGTTGTTGTTGCTGCTTGCGAGGTGCAGTGCTGTGGACCCCGCGGGGATTATCGTCGTCGTCGCGCGGAAACCGTAAACCACCTCTATGATCATCGCGAGGGAGGAGAAGATCGACTCCACGCCGCCCTCCAGCTGCCCTCCCAATTTCGGGTTGTTGTTGTTGTTGTTGTTGTTGTTTTTCCGTTGTCACCGTTGCCGTTTCAGTTGCCGTTCGTTGGTTTGGTTTCGTTTTGGTTCCGTTCGTTCATTCGTTGTGTTCACACGCGAAAAGTCGCGCCCGGATGCCACGCATGGACGGGTGATGCAACGCGCGGACGAACGCCATGCATGTACGGACGGATGCCATGCATGGGCGGATGGATGCCATGCATGGACGGGTGGATGCCATGCACATACGGATGCCACACACGGCGCCGGTTCGGCCAGGGGCGGGTAAAGGGGGGGGAGGGACCAACGGGTAAGATAGATGGTACTCGAATGAATGAGGCATTCATATAGCCGTTGAAATAATCCGTGGCGGGGAGGGGGGATGGGGGAGTGATGGGAAGGGGAAGCAGGAAGGGGGGAGAGGAGAGGAGGGGGTGGGGAGAGGAGGTCATCACTACATAACCCAACCCGTATTTTTGTTTGTACTTGTGTCCCCGGGTAGCAGTAAAACTGACGAGTGCATCTGACATGCCCCGATTCGCCAGGTTCGCTTTGCAAGGCGGTCGCCAATCAACATATTTGCTACTGCCTGTTGTGTCGGTACATACCGACACCCACAAAAAATGACAATCGACAAAAGAAAGGTGACCAATTTAACAGTTAACCAAGCAAACCACAAAGTTCCCAATCCCCGAGTTACAATTCGCAGCTCTTAATCCCCGACTCCCGACTCCCAAAGCCCCAATTCCCAACCCTAATTCCTAGTCCCGAATCCCCAAAACCCTAATTCTTAATGCCCAACATCCCAATTCCCAGTCTCCATAAATCTCAGTTCCCAATTCCCAGTCCCCAATATCAATTCCCCAGCCAATTCCCAGTCTCCAATCCCCCCAAAATTATAATTCCGCATTCCGCATTCCCACTTCCCGAAACCTCAAATCCCTACTACCAACAACAACAAAAACGTACTACACGCGATGGAAGTATTACACACAGCGTGCTAAGACAAGTTTTGACGAAATCCTCGATTTTACAGCGGCATGTATGTTTTTTTTTTTCATGTATATACAGATTGAAAAAAACTCCCACCTGAATGGTATTTTTGTCCGAGGACCACCCCTGCAAGTGGCTTTCCGGAACGTTTATGCGGACGTCATTGTCTGCGCTGATGCGTTTCACCGTCGACCCGCTCGGCCCCACCACAAGGGGATGCCGGCAGACGTGCATCGGGAACTCAGCGACGGCCGAGCTGTCAACCTCTGCTCTCGAAACCACCACGGATGAGGTGGTGGCGGTGTTGGGGGCAGTGGTAGTGTTGGTGGTAGTGGTGGTGGTGGTGGGTGGTAGGTGGTAGTGGTGGGTGGTCACGTGGCGGTGGTAGTGATGGAGGTGGTGTTGGTTTTGGTGGTGGGAGTGGTGGCGATGGGGTCGGTGATGGTTTTAGTAGCGGCAGTGGCGGTGGTGGTGGTGGTGGCGTTATTGGTAGCGTCGGTTGTGGTGATGGTGGTAGTGGTAGTGGTGGTGGGGGGTAGGGGCGTCCCATCAATTACAAGGGTAAAAAAGAGAGTTCGACCAGGCGGTGGTGGCGGAAGGGGGGCGGGGGGGGGGGGCAGCAGAGGGGGGTAAGGGGGCCGATCAAGAGCGAAAAAAAGGGAGGGGCCAGAAAGGTACCAGCGGAGGCGGGGGGGGGGGGCAGGAGAGGGGGGGAAGGGGGCCGATCAAGAGCGAAAAAAAGGGAGGGGCCAGAAAGGTACCAGCGGAGGCGGGGGGGGGGGGCAGGAGAGGGGGGGAAGGGGGCCGATCAAGAGCGAAAAAAAGGGAGGGGCCAGAAAGGTACCAGCGGAGGCGGGGGGGGGGGGCAGGAGAGGGGGGGAAGGGGGCCGATCAAGAGCGAAAAAAAGGGAGGGGCCAGAAAGGTACCAGCGGAGGCGGGGGGGGGGGGCAGGGGGGGGGGAGGGGCGTCCCATCAATTCCAAGGGGAAAAAAGAGAGCTCGACCAGGCGGTGGGGGCGGAAGGGGGGCGGGGGGGGGGGCAGCAGAGGGGGGTAAGGGGTCCGATCAAGAGCGAAAAAAAGGGAGAGGCCAGATAGGTACCAGCGGCGGCGGCGGGAGGTGCGCGAACAGTCACAGGGATGAAAAGAGGAAACCACCAGCGATCAATTACAAGGATTAGAAACGGAGATCAGAAGACATTACCCGAAACACGATGGGATGGAAACGAGTCGCAAAAATGAAGGGGAAATAAAACAAAATGTGAAATTTGACCGTCTAAATGCGGCGAGAGGGGGGCTTAAGGTCAGCGCTTGTTCTCCTGTGAAAAAAGGAGCGTGTATTTAATGGATACCGGAAGAACGAGACAGAACAGAGGCAAGGGCAACGCTTGCCTCCGGTGATTGGCATCTACAGATGATAAGCGGAAAGGGGGAGGGTCAGCTGAAAGCTGGGCACGCGCGCACACGAAGCGTCTGCGAGGAAGAAACCAAGAGAGCTAGCTAGCCCTAACAACGATGTGATAACCACCATGAACCTACACAACCATCATTGTCACCAACGCCAATACCAACACCACCACTACCTCTACCACCAACACCACCACCCCCACCACCAACGCCACGATTGCCACATGCAGCGGCTACGCTACACCACCACCACCACGACCATCCCCCCACCCCCTGGCCAACACGCCAGTTTTTCACGCAGCGGCTGCGCTGCAAATAGCCACGCACACACACAAACATAAACCAACACGCACAAAAAAGTCGGCGCCAAATACAAAACAATAAAAAGAAAAGCCTGCGGCTCTGAAACCAGTAGACCATACCTTCAACGCGCCGGAGAGGAGGCCGATAGGCGCGACAAAATAAAAGCACCCTTTGTATCACGAAATGCCTTGCCCAGGAACTGCTAGCCAGCTACAAGCAGCAGCTCTCTCTGGTCGCGTGCTATCTCTGATCGCGTGTGCTCTACATGTACCGGTGTGCCAGCACCGTCCCGAGATGTACCCACTTGGTATGTATTCCCACTCCCGCGATACACCAAACAATGCCACGTTTGCTGCTGATCAAAGTCAATTTTCCAGCCAAAATAATATGAACCAAAGCGCCTAATTACCTCTGACAACACACCACGGCATATTCCTGGTTCGGTTCCCGTTTGCGCCCACATATTTGGGAACAAAAAACCGGAATTCGTGTCGTACGAAGCATCGTTTTAGCAGTGGCAACATGTTCAACCCTTTTAGAACTGCACTGTACAGGAACAGCACTGTACAGGAACAGCACTGTACAGGAACGTCACTGTACAGGAATGGCACTATACAGGAACAGCACTGTACAGGAACAGCACTGTACAGGAACAGCACTGTACAGGAACAGCACTGTACAGGAACATATATGTGTGTGTTTATATGGGACTCTAATTCCAAGTAATTTGTCCGCAAAACGGGAGTGCGGTCTCTTTAAGGGGTTAAGGCTGACCTTTGACGATTCCGGCTATCGCCTGGTAGGCCTTGAAAGACTTGGTGGGGTCGCCGGTGATCACGACGGGGGACCACAAGGAACCAGTGTTGGTGTTCTGGTATCGGCACGGCGGAGAGGGAAAACGGGAACGGGGTCGGCACAAGGACGGCCGTTTCTTACGGGCGAAAAATGACAAAAGAAAAAAACAACTAAACTAAACCAAAAAACGAAAAACGAAATACGAAATACCAGTACAAGTGATCGTCGTGTGTCTTCGGATTTGGAAAAAAAAAAAGAACGCGTAACTCGAAGTTCCTCTTGTCGTTTGGCACCACCACGTTCCATGTTGTACCCAAACAAATACCTGGTAAGAAATAGTTTATTTTTTCATGTGTTCCTTCACTGGCCAAGCTTAACAAGCTTGTCGAAACTAGTGAATACCAGTAAATGATATTTGCATACCAGGTATTTTTTTTTGTGAATGCTTTTACAGTAGGAATCGAACAACATATAGGGCAAGCCAACAAAAGCTACGACGTACGGACCTAGTATCACCGTTTCCCACATGCCGTATCACCCAGGGTGATAGAATAACAACCCCCTCTTAAGCCATGGCCCCTCCAAGGCATGTTTCGGAGAAAATCGGCTCCGAAATGTATCTCAGGGGTTGGGTTATCTTATTAACTTGATTACAGTATGCGTAAATAAGAAAACGAGCACCAAGAAACGCCAGGCTGGGGATTCGCAGGAACTAAGAAATTCGGGAGCCGTTGACTGGAGTCAGGGCCGTTCTTACCAAGCAGCGTTTTCCCCAAAATAAAAAAACTCCAATATGTTTTTCCAAGAAAAACAGGAAAAGCAGGAAAAGCAGGAAATCTTTATATTTCCAAAGTTTGGAAAAATAACAGAGAGTATAATATCCCGAAGGCTTCGCATTCCAACATTTCAATATATGGCAAAAAAAAATGGAAAATATGGAAATTAAAAAAAAAAAATGCGCAAACAAAGTAAATGATTTTTTTTTGGAAATTCATGGCTCCGATAAGAATGGTTCTTAGTAGAGAACACAACATTGCCAAGAAAACAACTAGGGCTGTGCGTTGCCTGACTATATGTAAGTCACTGACTAGTTCGGGGGACCATAGTAAATACTAGTAAATAGGACCTACGGTGCACACCAAAACCTATATATTTAGCTATTTTCACTAACAATATTTGGTCCTATTTACCATGAACCCCCGAAATAGTTACTAGTTGGCTAGGTATTACAGATACATACAGTACTACACTTACGTCGCGGTAATTTGCGGAGTTCTGTCTTCTTTTTCCGACGGGCGTGTTTGATTACATATATTTACAATAGAGGGAAACACCGTACGGGTGTAATTGACTACAAGTCGCCGAGTGCTTATTACGGTAGTTGGCTAGGTATTGCAGTTAGTTACGCGCGGTAATTTGCGGAGTTACTGCGTCCCTTTCGGCGCCTTTTTTTTTTTTCTTGTCTCGACGTTTGCTTTTTTAACGAAAGCATACTACATACATACAGTCGGTCGTTTTTCGTTGGCTTCGCCTCGCTACCCAACTAACCAACTACCTGGAAGCCGTCAAAAGCCCAGCCAAACTCAGCCCTACCCGCAAAAAATATAGAAACCCAGGCTGGCCTATTCTAGCGTTCTTGTTCCGCACCATTTGCAGGTGCCCTGCACTTCTACCCCAAACTCACCGACTTGCACTCTATGGACTTGACGCTTGTGGCTCTCATGACCCCGTGGAGTGCCTCCCTGCTCCTAGCAACGAGCACGGCCGTCTACGGGGTGCGTATGACGACGATGACGACGACGAGGAGGCGGCGGCGGGGGGGGTGTACTTATTTCATGCATGCCGTAGTCGGTATGACCATAGACTCTCGCATCCCTACAATGCGGGGAGGGGGCGTGTACTCGATATCCATGCATGCCGTAGTCGTATGACCATAGACCCCTCGACCCGTACAATGCCGGGACGCAGCATGTCGGGTTTTCACCGACCAGGTAGAACATTGCTAGCGGGGAGGGGGGGGGGGAGGGGTGTACTCGATATTCATGCATGGCCGTAGTTGTAATCGTACGACCATAGACCCTCGCACCCCTACAATGCCGGGACGGAGCATGTCGGGTTTTCACCGACCAGGCAGACATTGCTAGCACCAAGCGCGAGGCGCCGTGAGGTGTTGGGCGAGTCGCATGAAGGGTGAGCTGTATCCTACTATGAACCGCTTGTGAGGCGGACTTACATATATATGGATGACAGCTTCAATGAGTTAAAGGGGAGGGGGGGGGTGTACTCGATATTCATGTATGACCGTAGTCGTATGACCATAGACCCTCGCATCCCTACAATGCCGGGACGGAGTATGCCGAGTTTCCACCGACTAGGCAGGCAGGCATTGCTAGCGCGCGCGGGGAGGGGGGGGGGCAACATTTACCATCCGCCATTGGTTTTTATGTGTATGGGAAGCATGTATATGTACCGTAGGGTTATTCAGGAGGGGTTTTATATCGCTTGGTTATACAGCTGGCGTAAATCTGCCCGTTCAGGCGAACTTCTCAGACGTGCCCCGAATAAAAGTATTCTGTTTCTAATGAGGTACCTGGTAAGGTTTTGTCACGAAGCTGTAAGGCATTCGTTCCCGACGGCGAGCTTATTCTTGGCTTCGGCTAACGGCAGCCACCACCCCGACCTGGAACTCTAACCCTAACCCTAACGAGAGGCATGCCTGCTTGGTGTGCCACCTGGTCGTTGTGTTTGGAAAGGCTCTATTTTCAGTTCGGGCACATCTAAGGAAGTTCGCCTGAGCGGGCAGATCTACGCGAACAATTGGTTATAGTATAGGAGATCTGTAGCTCACCCAAATACTGATTTTGTGAAACGCTAAAAGGGTAATCCGGATGGACAATCCCATACATGGGCTGCATGTACCTAATACGGGGGTCCGTATTTAATAGGATCAAATATTGTTAGTAATAATACGTAACTATATAGGTTTTTGTGTGCACCGTAGGTCCTATTTACTACGGCCCCCCGTAATAATAGGTAAATCAATAATTCTTGTGAAAAAAAACGCTAAATGGTACGAATTCCAACAATATTGGGCTTTAAGGAGCATACTATTTAATAGTCAGTCATAAATGTTTACGCCAGAAAGTGTCACTGGGACCGCTATCGTATATAGAACACGCCTCAATACGTGTGCGACAGAAACTACGAAACTGAAACTACGAATTTCGC
>MEHQ01000730.1:0-13385 GCA_008828725.1 Saccharina japonica | reverse complement strand
GGGGGGGGGGGGGGGGGGGGGGGGGGGGGGGGGGGGGGGGGGGGGGGGGGGGGGGGGGGGGGGGGCTCGTAGGGCCTCCGATACAACCCACCCTTTCCTCCGTCTACTAGTCTACACATCTCATCTGGCTCATTGGGCTCGCCTGCGCTACCCTGCGCTATCCTACCCGCCTCCATCAAAAATATACCATAAGGTCGAGACTAGTCGGGACACCACCTCTCACGGCCGCGGCGGCACGTAGCCCATCCGCACACATGAACATCCCGCGGTAAAATCATACAACTCCTACATCTTACACTCGGGGGAAAAAACGCCGCGGGCAGCATGCGCAGGGAAAAGGTATCAATAGGCTCATCCCCTCTTCTACCCTCCTGCCCCACCGCCACCCCTGCACCCCCACCTCCTCCAACTCTAGCCGCACCGCGAGCCGCGAATCGTCGCCGGTCACGTCCGAAGAGGCGAGCCAACATCCCGCCCGTGAACCTTCGTCTCTAGAAGGGTGAGCCGGGCAGAGAACATCTGCTCCGACTCGCTGATCCTACCCTCCAGAGACCGAGAGTGCCGCTCGAGCATTGCCTCTATCTGCCGCTGCATCTTCCCCAGCTCCACCGTCAGCGACACGTCGTCCTCGTCGTCGTCATTGTCGACACCCACATCCTCGTCATCTCGCTCGTGCTGCTGCTGACGCCGGTACCGCCCCCCCATGCCCCCCCCCCCTCCCTCCCGCGGTCGCTCCTCCACCCCTCCACCCAGCTCGCCGACCACCATGCCGCCGTGAAGCCCTCCCCCCCTTGCTCGGCCAAAGCCGTTCCTGTCTCCCCCCCCTCCCCCGACGCCGTCAGTAGCAACCACCGCGGCAGCAGCAGCCACAGATGACGCCGACCGCGGAGGAAGCTTCGGCATCGGTGCCGACACCGCCGAGGGAGGGCTGGACGGCACCACCACCGGCAGCGGCTGCTGCTGCTGCTGCGGCGACGGCTGCTGCGGCTGCGGCGGCGGTAGAGGCATGTGCAGACCGCTGGGCGACCCGAAAGCCTGCTGAACCGCGAACCAGTCCGACTGCCCCGTGCTGGCGCCTCCACCTCCGCCGGCGCTGCTGCCCCCACCGCTCCCACCGCCGCCGTCGGAGGGGGGGCATCGGAGCGGCGGGGGAAGCATGCCCAGAGTAGCCGCCGCCGCGTCAAGGTCCACCCCTCCCATACGCTCGTGCGGCGGGCCCTGCGCAGAGCGCGGGCCCAGAGGGGACCGCCCGGTACTCAGCTGGGGACCCACATCGCGAGAACCCCGATCTCCGCAGCCTCCTCCGGGGCCTTGCACCCACACGCTCGAACTTCCATCGCCGCCGCCGCCGCCGCCACCACCACCACCACCACCACCACCACCACCGACAACGCCACTGCCGTTGTAAAACGCCCTCGGGTTGCTAGCAGGGGTTTGCCACTCGTGGTGAAGCGGAACGGGGGCGTGGACAGGGGCGACCGCGCGGGGGGGGGCTCGCCTGTGAGAGAAGCCGCCGGGGGGAGCGTTCTGCTCGTCGCTCGAGGGGCTCGAGGACGACGGGTGCCGAAGAATAATGCCTCCGCTGCTTACACCGATGGGTGCCCCGCAAAGGAGGGGCGGCGAGCGGGGCTGCGCCGGCGGTGCCGGCGACGACCCCGAGAAGCCACCGCCGCCTCCTCCTCCTCCTCCAACTCCGCTACCGCGGCTATCTACCGAGCCAGGTCGAGAGTGGGGGTGCTGAAGGTGGTGCATCTGCTGCTGCTGCATCTGCTGCTGCTGTTGGAGCGGGGGCGGGGTCGGGGCATTCCAAGGGGACGACGCTCCGCTGCTGCCGCCGCCACCACCACCAACGCTGTTGCCACCACCGCCAATCTCGCTCTTCATGCCCCCCCACCCGCAGGCGAGGCCGGAAGGGGACGGGTTGTTACCCCCGAACCCCATCGGCGGTGCCGTTGTTGTCGAGATCGGGGCTTGGTTGTTGTGGTTGTTGTGGTTGTTGTTGTTGCTGCTGCTGCTGTTAGCGCCGTCGGAGCTACCCTGCTGGGCGAGGGAGTGGTGGCTGCGCATGACCAGCTCCACGATCTCGGCGAGCAGGCGCATCTTAACCTCGGCGAACCCGCTCGTCAGGAACTGCTCCGCCTTTGTAACGCAAACGAACACAGGTTGTTCGAATAGGGGAGGGGGCGGGGTGGGAAGGGGCAGTTAGAGTTAGAGAGGATACGGGATTAGAAATTGGGTTGACTGGCGGTAGCGGGTTTTGTCCAGTGTTGGGAGGCTTCTGTATATATCGGGTTTCTGTTTTCGAGGCATGTTTATTATATCGGGTACGTAGGTTAGTGTGGTGAGGCGTCTGTATGTATTTTGCAGCAACGTTAGTGTTGGGGGCGTCTGTCTATACGCAGCGAGCTTTGTTATTGTTTTAGAGTCTACATGTATACCAGGTATAGTAAAAGAAAAAAAAAGGACTATAGCGGGTTTTGTCAGTGTTGGGAGTTGGGAGGCTTCTGTATATATTGGGCGTGGTTTTTTGTTGTGAGGCACGTATATTATAGTGTTGAGGCGTTTGTATTCTATTTAGGAAGGCTTGTTTGTGTTGGGGGCGTCTGTGTGTAGCGGGGGGGTGTACTCATATCGTGCACGGCCGTAGTCATATGACCATAGACCCTCGCATCCCTACAATGCCGGGACGGAGCACGTTGGGTTTTCACCAACCAGGCAGACATTGCTTGCACCAAGCGCGAAGCGCCGTGAGGTATTGGGCGAGTCGCATGGAGGGTGAGCTGCATCCTGCTAAGAACCGCCTGTGAGGCGGACTTGCATATGGACGACAGCCTCCAATGAATTGATTTAATTTCTAGTGTGGCCACTTCCAGAGACAGCAATGGGTATCACTACGTATCTGCCTCGTGGATGCCTTACCATATACACACTACGTGATACGATCATTCCCCTTGTGCGGAGATGAGGTTATCAACCCCGCACAAATGAACTAACAAGACCGCCAGTATGGGTGACCGGGTGACCGCCAAAAAAAAAACAAAAAAAAACGGTACCCTGGTTGTCGAGCTCACGCAGTGAGGGGCGTGTTTTACAGAGTTGCTGCCAACCGACGCCAACCCAACCTATAAACATATAAAATACGTATGGGGGGGGTGGGTCGATTGGGTGGATAAGGTTGGGGTTGGACCGAGCAGAAGGAGGTGACGCGAACCCTCTCGTTACGCAACTGCTCCACTTTTTTTTTTTTACATTTTCAGCACACAAAACACTGGGAAGTGGGAGGGAGGGTGTACTCATGTCGTGCATGGCCGTAGTCGTACATGCATCCCTACGATGCCGGGACGGAGCACGTCGGGCTTTCACCAACCAGGCAGACATTGGTTGCTAGCACCAAGCGCGAAGCGGCGTGAGGTGTTGGGCGAGTCGCATGAAGGGTGAGCTGCATCCTTTACAAAGAACCGCTTGTGAGGCGGACTTGCATATGGACGACAGCCTCCAATGAATTGGGGGAGGGGGGAGGTCGATAGGGTGGATATAGATGGGGTAGCATTGAGTACACAGGGTTGGGTAAGGTTGGCGTTGGGTCGAGTAGGGCGGGGAGGTGGCAGGGCACTGCTAACTAAGTAACCAAATGTGTCGCTTGACGGCATTTTCGCCCCTTGACAGACATCCGTCGTTCGAGGAACTCCCTACACTCAAAACAAGTGCAAGGAACTTTCTACATACCGATAAAACTGTTCTAAAGATGCCAGGCCAAAACAAACAAGAACGCTGACGCTACAATTAATAGCTACAACTGTCAGTGTGATGGATATCGAACGAAAATCGAGTCCGATACGAAACCGATAAAACGGCCATCTCTTGCGGCAAACTGGCTTTAATATCTGGAAATTGAGGTTTCAGCACCTCCGGGGGTGTTTTCAACACAGGGAACGGGCGAGAGTTGGGGCCCACTCTTCTTAACCCTTTTAGAACTGCAGTCCCGTTTTGGGGACAAACCACTCTAATTCTAAGTAATTTGGCCCCAAAACGGGACTCCAGTCCTATAAGGGTTAAGACAGTCTCACCAGCTATTTGGCGAGAGGTATCAAACGCCGTTTGCCGTTTCTCCAGCACAGCAGTGTGGTAAAAAGTGTCGATTCCCCCCAATTTCCTCTAAATCGGTTTCGGGCGCGATTTATTCAAACAAATGAAATAGGCCACAATTTTGTTCGCATTAAACGTCGATATGAACATATCTCTGGAAACCCCTCTCTTGTCTCCTTTTTGGTCCGAAAGTGACAAAACCGGAAAAACTTCGAACCATACTGCCATGGAGAAAACAAAAGCGGGTCTACTAGAGATATAAGATACCTCTCGCCAAAGGGCCGCGAATGTTCTGCGAAGAGCGAGCCCGATTATGTTGGACTCTGGATCTAAATAAAACACGTGAAAGCACGTATATATCGAAAATACAGCTTCGGATGTTTTTTTCGTAGATATTTCAAAATCCTCTCGTACAAGAAGCGAAAAAACGACATGGATCGATACGATTTCCATACTTGGCTGTATTTGGTCGAATGCTTTCGTTCAGTATCTCACCAAAAAAAGTACGGGGGTGCCAGGGGATGATGAGGGGCTAAAACGCGTTCGACAAAGGTATATACCAGGTACCTTGAATGTGATGAGAGGGGAACGGAACGGATAAGGACCGAGGTGCACAGCAATGTCCTTAAATATCTACAAAATAGTGGGGCTAGGCACGGGTACAACAGCAGCAGTATGTACTGACAGTAACTACGTTTCTACTGATCGAGCCTGCCAGCATATGCTGCCAGGATGCTTGATACTGCGAACGTCTAAGAAACACGCCTTTACATGCTACGCGGAAACCAACCGAAACGGGCTCTCTCCCTAATATTATACTTCCAAGTATGCATGTGCACAGGAGCGGTCGGAACAAAAAAAATATGCAGGCTGCGGGTCTGATGTCTGATTGGTCGAGGCTGGTATTTCGGCCGCCCGTAGGTTCTTTGGAAAAACGCCACCAACCTACGCGGTGGAGCCGCGTGGCTGACCCCGCCGACCCCGAGCCTCCCAAAGGGTTGTGGTTAGGGTTAGCGTTAGGGCTAGTTCTGGGGTCGGGTTGGTCTGGGCCGACGTGCAAGGTTGAAATTGACCACACACGTCCTGCACGAAGTTTTGTGCCGACCGATACTGCGCATAATAGGGCGAGCCATCAAGACGCGTTACACGGGAGGAGAGAGGAGAGGGGACAAAAGAGACAGATAAGAGAGGAGGGGAGTCTTGTGCTTTCTTTCTCGTGCTCTTCTTTGCTGGTGAGAGTCTTGTCATATTCGTACACTATTTCTGTACCAGGTACATATGAATACTACTCTAAATACTACTCTGTACCCCAAGGGCAAAGTGACGGAGTAACATTAAATATCAGAGTACTTTACGTACGTACGCACAATATATGCAAGTCGTGTGGTGTGCAATCCAGTATCGTAGTCTAGTATACTGATTGATGACGCAGTCAGCGCACTTCTCGTACTGATTGAAGCTGCCAGTGCCAGCCGGGTATTGTGCCACAACAGCAGCAGTACTATAAGTAGACAGTAGAGTAGGCGCGGGCATACAGGTATGCTGCCAATTTTGTATTATTGAAAAAGAAGGATGACGTCTCCGATACAGAGTCGCCAAACCATGAAAATCCTTCCACGTTGTGCAAGAGGGTGCTGAACTCTATATGATAAAACAACACTGAAAAAATAAAAATCGTCGTACGTACGTACGTGACAAAAAAAAAAAGTAGGAATGGAAATCAGAAATCAAATCAAAATCAGAAACCAAAATGCTGATTGTTTTCTGATTTTGGAGGACGACGGTGGTACAGTACATACAGGGTCTGAAAAATGTCTGGGAATGGTGTATTGCGCCCCTCGCCGGCATGACGAACCATGGCTCGTAGGATGGCGTTGGTGCTCGGTGGAAGGTATGGCATCGCGCATACGTCTGCAGAACGTTCTGGGTTGATGTTGTCGTCGTCATTTCACATCATAGGTCACCCCACAACATAGCGGGTCGGGTCACGTCACACCAACATACCCATGGGCGGCGAACAGAGCGCCAGAAGAACAATTTCCGCAACCCAGAGAACAGAAGAATGAGCAAGATGAGGGGCATGTCATCTATCTGGCAGCAGCACTCATCACTCAACTTGGGGGGGGGTGGGCACAGCAGCAACAGCAGCAGCAGCAGCAGTAGCGCCACTGCTCGGGAAGGCTCTTCGTTTGCTTGAAGCCGGCATATCCAAAATGTACGGGAGCCATCAAAGGCACGACTGCTGCTGTACGCGTGAAAGCTATATATTAAAATAGAACACACATCGAGTGAAATTCAGCAGTATGCATACTGGGTACGAGTAAGTTACGACTCGGGTCCCCGGCTCTACGTCCGAAAAGTTTTGGTTTGGTTTTTGTCGGAAGCGTTGTTCTGCTGGCCCACAACAACAAAAAACGTCATGCGACACAGAAGGAAGGAAACAGGGGCAGCAAGGGCGGGGTCCCAAGAGCTTTCTCCTCGCATGGGGGGGGAGATTGGCAAGGCAGCAGCAGCAGCAGCATAGCAACAGCAGCAGCAGCAGGTTGCCACATTTCCAAATGGCAAGAGGGCATTGCTGACAAACAAAAAACGAAAAAAAAAAAAAAAGATCGCCGCGCTTTTTTAGCCCCCCCTTGGCCCTTGGTTCAAAAAGATTAAACAAAAAATGGCTCCAGCATCACTTCACACAGAAGGTCAGGTCATCGGGCCCAACCAACGTTTGTTGCGGCAATGCGAAACTGGCCTTGACCAACACGAGACCACTATCACCACCACTACCACATGCATGCGTGCGCGTGGCATGAGCGGCATGAGAGAAAAAAATACGAGAGGCAACGCGAGAGAGTGCATGCGAGCGAGCTGACATACGAGCCACCGAGTTGTTGTTGGGTTGGAAAATTATCTGGAAAGTTCTATCCACCCATCTACAACATGGTACACGACAGCATTGGACACGAACACGAGATGTGACCAAAAAAAAAAAAAGGTCAAACAAAAGGCGACGACTTTCGGAAAGACCCGAAATAAAAAATCGCGGGGAAGAGAGAGGCTCCGCGGGTACCCATAGGCGGGCGTGCATGAAAGCGAGCAAGAGCGGTGGTGTGTTCATGACCCTGCTCGACGTGGTTAGACCTGCGCTCTGCACGCGCCATCACGGCACCTGACCTAGGAAGCTGTTTTCTTTGCTATTTTGTTTTGTGTGGAGTTTCGGAGCAAACAACACGACACAACAGCACACACAGCAAGCAAGCGCGCCACAAGCAAGCAAGTCTGAAAACCAGAGAAGAAGTGAGAAACTACGAAACCACACTATTTTTAGGTGATTTACTATTTACCGATGCGCGTGACGTGGAGCAACGAAATGTGTGTGTGTATGTGAACCCAAAGCGATGGGCCGCGAGGACGACAACACGTGGCCGCAACGCGGAGATAGCCCGACAGCCCCGTCTGTCCTGTCCTAACCTGCCCTGCCCTAATTGGCTACGTTTGTAGGGCGGTGCGACGCAAAGCTCGCTCGCAAGGTCACTCACCGTGAGCTGTGGTCTGCAGTTGAACTCGTCCCTCAGCATTCTCAAGCTCCTCGAAACGAACTTGAAATCGGTCAAGCTGTGGAGCCCGGTGTAGTCTCGATCCAGCAGGAGCGAAGCGAACAGCGGCGACATGTCTAGCAGCGTCCAGTGCAGGACGATGAGCGCCGCCCTCGGGTCGCCGCTGACTATCCCGTCCCAAGGGTTTCCTCCTCCTGCGCCGCCACCGCCACCGCCGCCTCCCCCGATGTTTCCCGCCGCGCCACCTGGGAGAGGCGCCGTGGTCTGGACTTGTCTCAACCGCGCAACAGGAAAGTGTGTCCGTCGCAAGAGAGCTTTCAGCCTTTTCGCGGCATTCTGGTGTGAGGTCATGGCGCCCTGCCCGTCCTCGCGAGCCCTGTCGGCACACTCTCCGTGGGTCCGGTGCTTCGTCGGTGGCGCTAGCTCGTCGCTGGGCTGCTGGCGCGGAAGTGCCGAGGGCGCTCTGGTCGGCGCTTGCTGCTATCCCACTGCTGTGCTGCTGCTGCTGTAGTTGTGAGATGTTGTGGTTTTGAAAATTGTGTTTGAAAGAGACAAAAGAATCCCAACCCTGCGCGCAGCCCAGCCTTGAAGTTTTTTCTTGAGTGCAAAAAGCAAAAACGTGTGGGGAATGCGCCTTGATTGCTCTTCAACGATACGCGGCGTCCGCTGGCTAGTGTCGATTTAAAGCAGGCAGCTTCGCGTTGCAGGAGAAGGCACGGTGCCTTGCGTTGCGCTTTGCTGTGCTTGGGGTGCGGGAGTTGGAGTTTCTGCCCCGAGTATACACAAAGCACAAAGCTGTGTACGTAATGCTATGAGAGAACACAACCGCTCTTCTTCTGTCAGATGACCGCTTGTTTTCTATTTTTGCAGACCAATTTTTTATTTTGAAAAGTCACTTTGACCCGAAATATAAGGATCATTTAAAGTCAACATTAATAATAAAACGGTATTTATATTTTGGGTCATAGTGGTACGCAATTTTCGTTCATGGGAGATCCGACGAACCTTAACGATTTAGGAAGAGGCGTTTTGACTGGAGTGACGGTTTCATTGTTTTCTGAGAAATTTATGGTCCGATTTTGTTTTTAAACTCGCCGCATCGTAGTCGAAAGTCGAAAGCGATCGACGCGATGATCACGCGATGATCTCTCCACATGCGGTGCACTGCTGTGGTGTATGCGCACTGCTGTACACTGCTGCTGTGGATGCGTTGTGGTCGAGAGTCATCGATGGACGCTGTTGTCTGCCAGGAGATGACACCAACGCACAATCCCAATGTTGACACCCTGCCTGGAAGCTCGAACAATGGGTGACAAGTTAGAGGTTCATTGTTTTTCCTAGTGGTTGGAGCTGCAAGCGAGTGTCGCAGGTACGCACGTTTGCCGTAAACTCCATTGATTGATTGATTGGACATTGGACATGACACATGATACGTACGTACACACATGTGCAGTATAAATACGCGTTTGCACGCTGAATCGGTCGGGTCCCGACGTGTTTCCTCGCGCGACAAGGTGCCCTCTTTATTACTCGATTGAGTCAGGATACGGTCGGCGTTTTAGATTGCGCCAACACACGCAACGAGTACGGGGAGTATTGAATACCTGGTACCTGGCACACCGAATACTCCATGGCCGAGTGATGATCATACAATACCAGTTGTGTCCGTGTTTGTCCAGCAGTACAGCAGTAAAAGCTTACGTACAACAGCGGCGCAGACAAACTCGCGTGTGTTACGTACCAGGTACCAGGTTTTTTGTGTACCTCATATATAGGTTGCATCATTCGTAGAACAAATTACTACGAGTAGCCCTGCCAAGCCCTGCTGCAGTCTACTGCTGCTGTAGTCTACTGCTGTAGTACTGTATACTTGCCTGTAGATCGTAGGTGGCTCACGCAATCAAGCGATACGACGTGCCTGGTATGGAATTCGTCAACGGGGGGGGCGGTGCGGGGGGTAGATGAAAAATCCCCTTACCACGTGACAAAAATATGTTGTACTTACTCGTACAGTACGTAGGGTTCTCATTTTGTATGAGCGTGGGGATTTACGAACGAATCGGATGTTGGTTAATATCCAGGTTTCAAGACTCGCGCTATGCACAGGAGTGATCGAACTTTGTGCAGGATTAGAGTCTAACTGGTCGAGGCTGGCCTTTCGACCGCCCGGAGTTTTGTTGGGAAAACGCCACCAAAACACCCGGCGGAGCCACGTGACTGCCCCTGCCGATCTCGAGTCCCCAAAGGGTTAGGATTTGGAATAGGGTTAGGGTTAGGGTTAGGGTTAACTATGGGGCCGGGTTAGTGTGGGCCAACGTGCAAGGTTGAAATTGACCACACACGCCATACACAACGTTTTGTGCCGACCAGTCCTGCACATACCGAAAGCCGGGTTTCAACGTGTTTTGTCTCCTCGCTGAGGCAATACTCCTACGTAAAACGCAAGAAAGTGGGGAAAACTCGGGGAAAATACTAAAATATTCCCTCCCCTCTTCGTATTTCTTCCTGAAACTCTCAGGGTGGCTTAAATCTGGGCTGGGGATTACGACTCCGATTTCGTATTCCGAATTCGTTCCTCGTTGCTTACTCAGAACGTAGTACGAACTAATTTCACTAAATGGTCGAGTGGTCATACTCTGAGAGCCGTGTAGCTACGTATGCAGGCGTCGGAACCCCTGTACTGATTATTGTCCGCGGAATATTGGTGCACATACAACAGCACATTCGGTTTTCCATCATGCGGGTCAAGAAGTACAAGCGGGTCAAGCGGCCCAAAGTTCACGTGGGGCTTCCCGGACCGGGCGAAGACGGCCACGACGCCGATGCCGAGCACGAAACAACGGGGCTCCCGGTGGCCACGCGCCGCCCAGAGGAAAGCGACAGCAACGTGGAGGGAGAGAGCGAACATCTGCAGGAGAATGGGGGCAGTGATATGGTCGATAGCGAAAGCACGAAGAGGCCGAGGAGATCGAGCACCACCGCCGCCGCCGCCAACAACAACAACAACAGCGTCAACTCCGTAGCACGTGTGAGCGACGAGGCTATCTTCGAAGGATCAACACCACCAGCTGCTAACGATTGCGTGACACCGTCCGCAGAGCATAATAAGGGAAATCAATCGGTATCGGACACCGACGTCGCGCTCGTTGCTAGCGGTCTTGGCGACATATACGACAGCAGGACTCCGCGAGATGACCCGGCCCCGAGAACAACGACAGGCTCTAGCGTGGCGTCACCGACGCTGCCCGGCGTTAACCTCGACAGCAATAGCGACGACAGAAACAACAGCGATGGGCGCGGGGGTGCTACATGGACCCTTACGGCATCGAAAGAACCCGAGGAAAAATACGACGGCGACGACGACAACGCTGACGCTGAGCATGACGGAGGCGGCGGCGATGACTCTAGCACCGCCACCAACGGCAACACCCTCGCAAGCGGAGGCTCTATCTGGTTCAAGGCGGAACGTGTGACGATTTTCGTGCAGCTCTTGGCCCTTGCACTTGACGTGGATGGTGCCGGGTGGCCCCCACTCTTCGTTAAGATGTGGGGCTGGACCTGGTTCACCACCGAGTACCTGAGGTGGCCCTTGCTCGTCCTGGTTCGGCAAGTGGGGAGCGGGCTTTCCCTCTCGCTCGGAAGTGAGGAGTTGGGGCTGTGGTTTTTCCGAGACGTGGTCGGGTACGGCGTGGAGATCAGCGCGGTTACTGTCGCCGTCTTCGTGCTGTTTTTCGTTCTTCAGATGCCGGACTACACGAGCCACAAGCCGAAGGAGAGGTGGCAGCGCGGCTTCTTGACGCACTGGTTCCGGCTGACCCTGTCCTGGTACTTGTTCAACCTGTGCCTGTGCTACGGGGTGTTCGCGGCGCTGGCGTACTACGGGTCCGTTATCTTCCCGCCGGACGTGATTACCGCGGTGATCGTGGTCGGCGGCACGCTGTTAACAGTTTCGTGGCTCTTCGTAGTGCTGCTGTCGTTCTTGATCCACCTCTACTTCCGGAGCGCCACGAAGCACGGCGCCGAGTTCTCGTTCATGATAGCAATGGTGAGAGTTAGCGCCTCGTTTTGGGAGAGACATCCCCTCTTTGTCCGTACATGTAAAGACCGTTTGGGTAGTACTTCGTATTCGTTCTTTACATACCCAACCGGCCAACCGGTCATTACATGTAATGCCAGAGTTATAAAAGTTTCAATCATCAGCGATGTGGCGTGTTGGCAGGCGTGCGTTAGAGGGGACTACCCGTTTGGCTACACACAGGTACATTAGTACGTACGTAGTCAGCAGCACAAACAGAAAGTCGTGGACACTCTTGAACGCCACGTATATACGTATTATACGAAAAATAACAACTCGAGTTTATACATTTCCGTCAAAACATCAAAACGCTTGCTTATATCATAATTACGAAGTATATACATCGTATGATAGACCATCTACAGTTGTTTTATGGGACACGAACCTGTACGCCGAAGATGATGGCCGCGCCTTGTACTGAGAGGAGAATCCGCACTACGCACTGTACCGTGACGTCACAACTTGCTGGATAGGGCGGGCACTCTACAGACCCCAACATAACGGTCGACCGAATCGAGCGGCCTTTTCTGAAGGACACATCTCTCCGCAAACCATTTAAACACGCCGCGAACAAAATTTATGTACACCCCTCGTACCGCCTCTGCCCCCCGGTGCACGCGTTGCTCCGGACGAACACATACGGGCGGCCCGGCCCGTAACCAACGCAGAAACACGTGGTGAAGATGAAAGGCCGCGCCTGCCTGTTTTTCCTGCACCTGGCGTACGTGCCCGTCACGGCCAGCATCGTGCGGGCGCTCATACCGATGTTCGATTGGAATGACAACTGGGCCACCGAATCACGAAGGGAGTATAACCACCACGTCTGGTGCTACTTCTTGGGGTTCCCTCCTCAGGTATACCTGATACCACTTTGTCCCGAAATATAAGGTTGGTTAGCAATACATATTTAATAGAAAAGGACATTATATTTTCGGACTGTATATTTTCGGACTGAGTGGCACAATTTGACGAAGTCAACGAGGGAACAAAGTGTTAAAATGTTCTCGCGATAAAAAGCAAGGCACGTGCCGTAGTGGGGAGGGAGGAGAACAACCTACTTAGTGATCATGTAAGGATCTGAGTTACGACCAAAGAGGGAGAGAGAAGAGAAGGGCGAAGATAATAAAGGGGATAGGAAAAAAAAGTGGTATTGTATACCAGGTAGGCGGATGTGTGGAAAGCGCTGGAGGGCTGAATGGAGTGCGTATGGTGTCCAGCTAACCGAAGCAACGAGGCAGTCCGAGAGGGGCGATGGGAGGGTTCGTGAGAAGGGCATTCGGTGGGGGTCGACCCGACTATGTGAAGCTTTGGATTACTCTTTATATTTTCGGAAACAAACCGTCCCCACCCTTTGCAATCAGTCCTAAAAATGACCGTGGATAGTGAGTGGCTCGTCCGAGAGCATTGCATATCGCATCCCTGTAGTAGCGCTTGGGAACATCCAAGAAGCTTAGAAAGGCTTCGTAAGCCGATGTTTGCGCTCGGTGCCGCCTTGCTCTCCCGGTGCAGCACTGCTGACATATTGGAGTCGTTTTTCAGTGACCCCCCTATTTTTTCGCCGCTTGTTTTTGTTTTTTTTAAATCATTATCTCGCTGCCGAAGGTTCAAGGGACGGCGGAGATGATCGTCCTGGAGTGCACCAGCGTCAGCGGGGTGTCGTTGCACACGCTTTCTGC
>MEHQ01001527.1:21929-69932 GCA_008828725.1 Saccharina japonica | reverse complement strand
CCCCCCCCCCCTGTCTGTTGTTGTTTTGTCAGGTACACGCGAGCGATGAACGAGGCGGAGGAAGCGCAGGAGCTGAAGCGAGCGCTGTCCTCGCAGATGCTCCAGCTTCTCTTCGAGCAGGAGCAGCGACTGGAGGGCTACCTTCGGGAGTGCATCACCTTCGATGGCGGTAGCGATGGCGGCAGTGACGCCGGTATCGATGGTGGCGGCAGCGGTAGCGGTGGTGGCGGCGGAGGCATGTCCTTCGTAGCCAGGGATAGCGGTAGTCTTGGACGTGGCCGCGGTGCGGATGGTGGTGGTGGCGGTGGGGGTGGTGTTGGTGTTAGTAGTGGTGGTTGTGGTAGCGGGGTTGGTGGTGCGGGAGGGAGAGAGGGGGTGGTGGTGGTAGTGGTGGTGGTGGTGTGGGTGTTATTGCCGTTGTTGTGGTTGTTGTGGTTGTTGTTGCTGTTGCCATCGTTGGTGTCTAGGTTTGGTCTATTCCCGCACCTTGATTCCACCAGGAAGGTGTACCTTATCATAAGAGGGGGAAACAAACAAACACACAAACAAACAAGCAACAGCAATGTCGCACCTCACTGCTCGCCGAATCGAAGTCCGAACCAATCGCGATAAAAACCGATTCCGTCACCACCCTCATCAGGCGATTCGGTCGGAGAAAGAAAGGCTCACAAAAGAGCGGGACAAAAAAATTGACACAGCAATCCGACGGCTGCAGAGAGAACGTCTGGAGTTCGAGGAGACTTCTAAGGCTGACGCCGAAAAGGAAGCTCACCGTCTGGACCAGGTGGGGGGACCAAAACGGAGTTATATAGCTGGGGGGGATGTATACACTCTGGCCCAGCTTCGACAGAAGGGTTGAAAAAATCCCGACCGCCTGGGAAAGTTCTCGGAATGTTCTATTAATAGTATGTAACGAGGAGGTAGTGTTGACGATTTTACCCCTCACACTATTAGTGACTGGTATCATTCCCGGGAACTTCTTGGAAGCTTCAAGGAGTCGGGGGGAAGTTTCCGAGAAGTTTTTGGGAATTTTACACACTCACTAATAGTGTAAGGGGAAAAATCGTGATCCGCAAGTTCGGAACAGAAAAAACATATACTACTCATACGAAAGCGGCGCAGCCGACGTTTTTGGCATTTTTTTGGATCCAGGTTGGTGTTACGGTTCGGGTTATAGGGGTTAGGTTGGGTATACTCCCGCACCTTAATCCCACCAGGAAGTGCTTCCTATCCCGCAAACAACGAATATCCCGACCCCTGGAAGATTATACAGGACACTCGGGTAATAGTCCTCGCACCTCGCACTATTAAACATTTTTTTTTTCTCGAAAAGTTGACTTCAAACCCTAACCCGAACACTAGCTCTAACTCCGACCACCTGGGAAATTTCTGGGAATGTTCTAGGAAAATAATGAGGATTTAGAGTACACTATCAACTATTTAGTCGAAGCTGTGTCAAGTCATGAAAAAAAATAGTGGTTGGCGGCACGGGGGTTGCATCTGCGTCGCGTGTCCTGTTGCTTAGTGCGAACTCTATCTTCTTTGTGCAGTATTTCGCTGTATCCTTTTGCAATCTTTCGCAATCCGTTTCCCACAACCTGTTTCTCAGTCCTTCCGCACCACCGTTCGCAGATCCTTTCGCAGACCCTTTCGCAGACCCTTTCGCAGACCCTTTCGCAGTTCCTTTGGCGAACATTTTCGCAAACCCTTTCGCAAACCCTTTGCACAAACCCTTTTGGGCAAAACCTTTCGCAAACTCTTTCGCCAAAACACCATTCAAAATTTTAGTCGCACGTGGAGGGCAAACGTCTTCTGCTTGAGAAGCAGGAGCAATGGGAGGCACGTCACGCCGACTGCACGGATGCTCTGCAGTCGCTCGTCGAGTCCAGGTGAGCTGCGATAAGGTTTTTCATACCTCTAGGAAGGCATTTATGCATCCTTTTACAACTGCAACTGCATTTTTTCGGGGACACACGTTGTCTTGAGGGAGTAAATTTCAGTGCAGAAAAATGTTCAGAATTGTTTGGCTAACCACAGCGCACTCGTCAAGTTTCAGGCACCAGGAGCGGTAAAGGGCTACAGGCAGACTTTCATCTCCTTGTAAAACTGCATTCACCTTTCATGAGGGACACACTTTACTTAGAAAAAAAAGGATACTATATAGTACAGTGAAAATAGTTGTTTTTCGGACGTGTGGCGACCACACAGCGGTAGATCGATCAAACCAAACCCCAACATGTTAGCCATAGAGCTTGTGGGCACTCACAGCGAAGTACCGGCCACCGCAGATCGCTGGCCTATAGCGACAGTGCATCACTAATAGTTGGCAGAGCAGCGGAGGCGGAGGCGAAGGGGGGCGGGGGGCTACAGACTGCGTGGCGCCTGTATCCCCCCCCCCCCCTCCCCCCCCAAGGTGGCGGCCCCCCCTCCTTCTCTTTTTCCACCTTTACCCCCCCCCCCCTCCCCCGCCAAGGATGCAGCTCACCCTCCATGCGACTCGCCCAATACCTCACGGAGGTTCGCGCTTGGCGCAAGCGATGTCTGCCTGGTTGGTGAAAACCCAACGCGCCCCGTCCCGGCATTGTAGGGATACGAGGGTCTACGGTCATACGACTACGGCCATGCACGACATGAGTACACCCCCCCCCCCCCCCCCCCCCCCCCCCCCCCCCCCCCCTCCTCCACCCCCTCTTCCGCCTCCTCTGCCCCCCCACTTCGCCACGTGACATGATTCTCGTCATCTCTCATTTGCGGAAAGGCGAGCGGCCGGCCTCAAGTCGCGGGAGTTGGCAGCCCAGGAAGGCTTACTGACCTTGAGAGTGCAGAAGATTGAAGCCGCCTACAAGGAGGAAGCAAGCAAAGCTAGAGACGAGGAAGCGCGGGTCCTTAAGGAGCATCAGGCACGCGCGTGTGCGACTTTTACATTTTGTTTTGTGCTCACCACTTTGTCCCGATATTTAAGGAACGCTTTCATGTTAAAATTGAAACCAAACAGTCTTTATATTTCGGAACATAGTGGTACATTTTCCCGTCCCCCGTTAAGGTCATACTACTGTTTTAGCGTCACCCTGTTTTCTTGTGCCGGTCTGCTTCGGATTGCTTTTTGTTTCTGTTAATTGTTTTTTTTCTGCTTTACGTTCTGTTTTCTTTGTTCTATTTGTTTTACCCTCCGGCGAATACTCGTAGGTGCACAATAAAAACGTTTAATTCGGACTCTGACTGTTCGTTTTTGCAGGAGATGATGTCCGAGACCCGCCTGAGGAGGGCAGAGCTTGACCAGAGAGTCAAGGGGTCCAACACCGAGCTGTTGGGGATTCGAGCCAGGTAACTACCGTAACTCTCTTTGATATCGATGCAAGACCATGAGAGCATGTGCGGTTTAAGCCACGCCGATTCAGTTCGGCTGGCGACCGCACAACGGTACGAGAAAGGAGGGCTTTGCCCTTCGGACTCTTCGGGCCTTCGGACTCTTCGGGCCTCCTAGTTTTTTCGACTATAAACCCACCCCCACCACCGACCGCCCACCCTCCATCACCCCTGCAACATAAAACGTCCTAGCCTAACTCGAGGTAGTTTGGCTCGAAAACGTCGGTGGTGCAGATATTCTATTCATAGTTGCAAAATAGAGGGGATAAAACCACGCCGTGTGCCCACGTTGAGGGGTCAGTCCGGAGCAATACAGCACAACCGAACCGAACCGAACCGAATCGGACCGAACCGAACCGAATCGAGCCGAACCGAACCGAACGGAGCCCAACCGGGCCGAATCCCAGTACACCCCCGCTCCTTATTTCAAGTGTGTGTGTGTGGTTCTGTATTGGTATGTTTAACTTGCGCGGACCTGGTGGCAAGGGCAGCTCGATATCGTCCTGCCCGCTCGCATACCGCCTGCTGGAACCCCCCCTGCTCCTGCTGCTCCTCCCGCTCTTGACGCTTCCGTCTTGCCCTCCCACGGCATCGTCCTCGTGAAGTGCTGCCGCAACAACAATGACAAAAAAACGCAACAACAATGACAACAACAGTACGACGAACGGATATTCCAAGAAGACGAATTAATGGGTATATACGCACGCCCATCTCTCATCGACCCCCCTCCCCGCTCTATCATCCCCCCCACCACCATTATCACCACCACCACCACCACCACCCGCCTTGCCTCTTCCCTCCCTACCGCCATCGCCTCCCCTCGTCCTACCATCTCCCCCCCCCACCACCATCCACCACCACCATCCACCACTACCACTACCACTAACACTAACACTACCGTTAACGCTTCTGCTTTTTGTTGCTTCTACTAACAGGAGCCAGTCCGAGCTTTCACAGCTCAGGGAGGAACACGACGAACGTCTCGAAGCTCTCCACAAGGAGGTTAAAGAGAAGGTGACAACACTACAATGACCGAGAAAGAACAAATCACGCATGATAGATCGGACGCATTTCAGACTTACGCCAGACCTCTCAACATGGCCAAGGATGCGAGCACCCTATTCTAAAAATTGACAGAGATGACGCCTGGCACAATTTCCGTTTTGTTTGTGTCGTTATGCGTCAACCCCGCCCCCCCCCCCCCCCCCCCCCCCCCGTCTCTTTCTCCCGCGTAGACACCACAAGAAAACTTCGCTCGTACCGGAACGCCGGGACGGAACGTGATTAGTATTCCTAAAATACTCATAGGTACGGGTTCCTCCTCCCCCCGTCTGTCCGTCCCAACATTCTTCCCCGCCCCCGCCCATCCCAACCCCTCTTTCCTTCCTCCCCACCCCCCCTCCCCCCCTACGCTTCCCCGCCCCACTACAAAAACATTTGATTGTCGCAAAATTAAAAAAAAGCAGGTGTCCTCTCACGACGAGGCCATCTCGTCCCTAAGAGAGGCTGTGCACACGGAGAGCCTGAGGGCCGAGCACGCCTCCAAAATGCTGGCCAAGTACGTCAAAAGAGCGGCGGTGGCGGCCGACGCTGCTGCCGCTGCCGATGCTGCTGCTGGTGCTTCTCCGAGAGCTTCGGCCTCTGCTGCTGCTGCTGCTGCCACCGCCGGAAGGAGTAGGAGTTCCACTCGTGGAGGTGGTGGAGGTGGTGGTGGTGGTGGTTATGCGCGACGATGAAATCCCCTAGCGCACTGAAGGGAGCTGCTTTTGCTGTTGCTGTTGCTGCTGCTGCCACTACCGGAAGGAGTAGGAGTTGCGATCGCGGAGGGGTGGTGGTGGTGGTGTTTGCTGTTGCTACTAGCGCTAACACCATGGCAAGCCTCGCCTTCACCCCCGTGGGAAGGAGTAGGAGTTAACATCCGCAGAGGCGGTGTTGGTGGTGTTGGTTTTGGTGGTGTTGGTGTTGTTGGTGTTGGTGTTGATGGTGTTGGCGTTGGTGGTGTTGGTATTGGTGTTGGTGTTGGTGGTGTTGGTGTTGGTGTTGGTGGTGTTGGTGGTGTTGGTGGTGGTGTCACGCGACGAGGGAGCGCCCTAGCGCGGCGCTGAAGGGCAGAATACCCAAAACGCCTCAACAAGCTAAACAATATTCTTTACGACAGGTTGCATTCGTTTAGGGTATCTGGTATCGTGGTATTGATAGTCTACCGAACTGCCCCTCACGAAGGCCTTTGAGGGTTCCCAGGGTTGCTACTCGCAGGAGTACACGAATGGGAACGCATTTATATGGAAGAATGTACCAGGTCGCGTAGTACTTGGAAGGCCTGTATCCTACCAGGTGTAGCTCGGTGACTAAGCAAATGCATCTATTAATACTAATACTGTAGCTATACGGAGTATACCACGATAGCATTGATTGTCATTTGTTTTTGAGCAATGTCATGGTAGAGGATAACAACAATGGGGCTCAAGGTTTAAGAGCTACTACTGTATCGGTTTAAGATAAATTTCTTCAAGATAGGTCGAAATGGCGTGGCACGGCCACATGTTATAGTATTGCTGGAATGATGCGGAAACGCCGGTAATTACCTGGTAACCCAGATATAACAATCGTATTGGTAGTACTTGGAAGGCGTACTTTTTAGATGGAAACTAGGGGCTTCCAAGGCGAGGCAACTCGAGCCTTCAGCTTTTCAGTCTTTCATCGTGGGAAAACGAATTAAGCTTCTCTTCTTCTATATCTAAGCAAACAACACGCGTGAGTACCAACGGATACCTGTTCTATAGGCAAACTTGGCGAGGAATTCTCTGGTGTCCCATACCCTTAACCTCACAAGTGGCGTCGTATAGGCAAGACCTCGCCTTTGTTCCGGTACGATTTTTTTTCTTCTTCTCACTCATTTTAGGTTGTTCGCTTTTCCTTGAGTTTTGTTTTTTCGAGTTCGCCTGTTTCCCTCGCTCTCTCACGATGGAGACTCAAGAGGACGGAGGGTCTGCTCCTATTCGTGGTGGCCAAGGCCTCGAACCCCAGGGCCCCTCGGGGGGCCACCGTTCACGACGCGCCGACGAGGATCAAGCGCCTCGTACAACAGACCAACCTGAGGACCGAAGGCCTGGGCTGGACGAGGGAGCAACGAGTCCGACAAGAAGAGATCAAGCTGCTGAGGCGAGACTTTTGTCCCTCGTGCCCAGAGATCAAGCTGCTGAGGCGAGAGTTTTGTCCCTCATGCCCCCAGACAAAGTTGCTGAGGCGAGACTTATGTCCCGCATGCTCTCGAATATTGCTCCTTCTCGCTCAGTTGCTGAAGCTGAGCACCTCAAGACTTCGAACACCGCGCGAGTTCTGCCCGTTCCCTCCCGGCCATTGGATAATTCTAGACTTCGACGCTCTACGCCCTGCCGGGTCAACAGCTGCCCTGGCCGCCTGTGCCTCTGACTCTACGATACCTGTCGAGCAGAATTCGAGCAGATTGCGCCACCCGCTACCAGTTCTATCTGGCAGTGGGTGATATACGGGACAGCCTTCGGCTGAAGTTCGGAGTGATACCCAGCCCAGTACCGCTGGTACGTGCGTACGATGCCCGAGCGCGATACTGCCTCCCGCCGAATTTGTTTTCCTGAAATGTTTTCCCCGCCTCTCGCACACGATGGCATACTAGGTTTCAGTATTGATCCAGCTTTTCTTCCTGCTGTGACCTTGAGTTTCGATGCTGCTGTAATTTCGGATAATGCCGCTCGTGAGAGCGAGACTCTCCCCGGTGTTTTCAGTACCGACACTTCTAATACACGTACGAAGGGTGGAGGTCCATCAGACGGCTCGCCTCTCATCACGCCACGTACCTTGACCCATGCACGCTCTCGCAGCGCTCGTAGTGCCCGTCGCATCGCACGGGATGCGTCGAACCCCGCTGTACAAGCCCCTGCTGTACCTGCTGCTGTTCTTGCTGCTGCTCCTGCTGTCTGTGAGCTCGAGGCGAATAAGGTGTCCCTGCCCCCGACCCCTGCGTCCTCCGCTCTCGGCCGTCATATAATGTCGAAAGGAGGTACCAGCCCAATCAGGGCAACTGCTGGAGCGAGTGATTGTGCCTCCTCGCCTCGGACCTGGGCGTCACGCCCAGCCTCGAAGACCTGCTCCCCGTTGGGAGACCTGCGCTTTCCCTCCACTCCGGAGGATCAGGTGGACTACGAGGCCCCCAGCACTGAGGACGCCAGACTGCAGGCGGAGGACTTTCCACTACAACAGCAGGAGACTCGGTCGCCGCGGTCGCTTAGCCTCGAGGAGCTGCTGGCACAGGCGGCGCTGTGGCAACAGCACGTCAAGCAGCAAGAGATGCAGAAGCAACCCAGACAACAGCCTCCGCCCGACAACTCCCGGCTTGCCGACCCCACACTCCAAGGGTCATGGGGCGCCTTTGCGGAGGCGCTGAAGACGGCCATCGCGGCAAACTGGCAATCCATCACCGACGAGATCATGGAGGCGGCCTCGGCCTGCCACCGCGCTGACATTACGGCGGCCGAGGAGACCTTGGCTCAAGCCGAAGCCGTCGGCATCGTCTCGGTGGAGACGCTCGTCAGAGCTACCCGTGTCAACCATCAGGCGACGCGTTCCACCACGGCCGCCCGACAATCGTTGAAAGCCGCCAGAGCTGAGAACCTGCTGCGGCCCCATGGCCACGCTGAGGCCGAAGACACCTCGCCCCCCCCCGCTAAGAGACTGCCAGCTGCTACTCCAGCTGAGTAATTGCCCACCGTCCCGGTCGTTTCAGCTCCATCTTCCAGCCTGCACACCGTGCCGGTCGCTTCTGTGACTGTACAGCTCGCTCGGGGCCGCCCCATGGGAACAAGACGCCCTCCCCCGACGAGGCCCAAGACGCGTGCTAAAATAAAGGCATCACGTTTTGGCTGAAACGTTTTCTGAACGATCTATTAATAGCTCCTTAACCCAAAATCGTTGTATTGCAACATTTTTAAGAGTAGACTGAGTGAGGTCATGGGGTTGTTCATCGGGTAGCACTTTTAGCTTCCTCCACAACCTATTTTTCGGGTAGCTCAGAAAAAAACACGAGGCACCTCTATCGTAGCATGCGTCCCAAGTCGACGAGCCCTTTCCTAGGGCTGGAGACGCTGATTTTCTGGGCGGAAGTGTCGCCGAGATGGCCCATGAACCTCACGCTTGGCTTCTAGGTGAGGGGCGGGCAGAAGTGGTCACCAGAGCTCGCCTCCTCGAGAAAGAGTTCCAGGACCCAATGACCGCCGTTGATATGGCGTGGCGCGACATGGCCACGATTTCCTGGAATGGCCATCGGGTGGCTGAAATAATTATGAACCTCGTGATCCTCCTTCGACGAGAGCACGTCGCCAGCCTCCACACCATACATTGGCTAAACCCGAAGGATTTCAGATTCCAGGTAGCTTACCGCGAGGCCCGACTTCGTGGAGTGAGAGGGGTCTCTTCAAGCGACAGGTCCCGCCGCGACCGGGACGTTCGGTGCCAGCGCTCATGATGACACCGCACCAGCTGGCAACGCTCTGCGCGTCGAACCTCGGGGAAAGGCGAGCCGCCGAAGGGGGCAATAAAGCTCGAGTGACGGGAGAAGGCGCCGAAATCAACCGGGGGGAGCCCACGGCGCTGGCATCTCAAGCTCTTCAACGGATAGCAGCAGCCGTCCCGCTGTCCATGAGGTCACCGACGAGAGTGGAAAGAGGCAAGTTATCCCTTCTTTGGGTCGATGTTGCGGCCTCGACTGAACTTCTTGGCCGGCTGTCCGGGTCCGATACCCGCGCCACGCCGGTGCCGTCTAATAATCCCCACGTCAGAACCGCCGCAATCGACGCCGCCACCAGAGCCGCCGCGGCCAAGCATACCACCCACATTAAACGCGCGTACAACCACCTCGGTCTCAAGGACATTGTGCGCATGTCAATCCTTCCTTTACTCTCCTCGATCAACCCGCCGGAAGCCGTGCAACAGCTCACTCGTTCGGTGAAGTCCCCCGCGTCTGATGTCCCCTTTGCGGTGAGATGAAAACGGCCATGAAGGCATACGCTCCGCCGAGTGGGTCCCCGGCTGGGAGTACCCTCTCCAGAAAATGTTTGCACGAGCCATCATGCCTGACAAGCCTACGAACGCCCCCTTTACTACCTTGATGGATGATTTGTTTGGACAGGTGTCGCGAGCCCTCAAAGGCGAAGCCACGGACCCGGAGGCGTTCACGCTCCTCCTGAGGCTGCTGAGTACCCACTTTGACTGCGCCGACACGCGGGCGAGCTACGCCAAGCTGCATAACGTTGGCGTGTCTAACGGCACCCCCTTCTGTGAGTTTAGCCGGGAGTTTCGAGTGGAAGTTTCAGCAGCGACAGGCACTGAACGTATTTTGGCCCCTGGGATGGAGGTGGTTTTGGAGGTGGTTCGAATTGCGGTTAATGAGCAGTACCTCAGTTTGACCCCACGCTGTACCCTGGCGGTTTGGCTACCATGACGAGGCCGTTCAGCAATTTGGACTCCATGTGGTTGGCGTTTCAGACTCTTGGAAGTGGTAAGATACCAGCCATCAACGGCGGAAAATATTATTATTATTTGCCTGCTCCTTTGACGGGTTCGCGGTCATCCGCCCCGTCGGGGCCCCGGCTCGCCAGTAATGGGCGCGGTCAGGGCCGGACGCCTTCCCTCTCGCCTTCGTGGCAGAAGGGGTCGCGCAATAGTCCGATTATTATGAATGTCGGCCAATCCACTCTTTACTGCACAGGCCCGTGGCTTGACATGCTCTCCAACTGCTGGCCCCTAGACGAACACCACTATGCCGAAGTTCACGCGGTCTGCATGTCCATCCAAACCGAGGACCCTCCCCTTTGAAGCGGTCTTCTCTCGTCGACCAATCGCGCAGCCGCACTCATCGAAACCGAAGCCTCTGCCTAAATTGCCACGAAGCCATACACTCATTCAAACAGTGCAGACACAATTTCATGAACAAGAGCGGCATTTTGAACAATGACCTCGGACAGTTCGGGGGTGACGGTGCGGCGTACCGACGTTGGCAAGCATGCATGGTACGATGCCGCCGCGAGGAAAAATCCTCGCGCTCAAACAGACACAACGACAAAAAAAAACGAGCGTCGATCCGGTCACTCGCGTGGGCAGCACCAAGGCCAAGTTCAGCAGAACAAACAAAGCGACGGCTACAACACACACGCGGTAACAGGTTACCAGCAGGCCAGTTCTGGCAACCACGGTGGTGTCCTGACCTGCTCGCCTCTTCCGCTGCTACCCTTGCCGCTGGGATCCGCTATGACGCCTCACATAGCTCTGGTGGAAACCCGAACGGATGACAGCCAGGAACCTTCCGCGCTGGCAACTGACAGACCGGCGGCGGTACGCTCCCCCCTTCACGTTCGCTGCCAGCATTGCCGGAAGAAAAACTACTGATTTCACAAGATGCCCGAGTTTTAGGCTCGCCCAGCGCCGAGCGCCGGCCTGCATCGACCGCCGCTCCGCCTGCTGACCTTACGCTCAGCACGTCATCCCGTATACCCGGTCGACGCTGCAACACAACCACACTTGCATTTGCAGCGGCCACACAGCCCCCCCCGCCGCCTGTTACAAATTTTTCAAGGCAGCAAGCCCGCGACGGGAGCCCGCGCCTCGAGATTCGTTTCCCTCAGGCAAGACGCGGGAGCCCGCGCTATAAGCGCCGCTCCGCCAGCGACGGGAGCCCGCGCTTCGAACACCGCTCCCCTCTGCCAAGGCATTAATTAGGCGACGGGAGCCTGCGCCTCGAGTGCCGCCCTCCTCAGCCTCGGCAAGAGAGTCTGCGTACCGTGCGCCGCTCTCCCGAGCCACACGCCGCACAGCACCAAGAGTGCTACCCCTGCGCGTCGTTCATTTCCACGAGCGTGTCCCCCTCCTTCACCTCCCAACCATGCGATGGCGGTCGGTTTGAGGTGCAAAAAGGCCGACACCGAAACGCCGAGATCTAGGTTGAAGCTCTACTCGGCGTTTCCTCGTAACAACCGAGGTCGCTCCACTTTTTTTCCTGTCAAGGAGAAGCCAACAAGATTTGCTACCTCGTCCCCCTTCCCAGCAGATCTACAGGGAGGAAGCCCTCTCCGGTGGACACTGTGCCACCACCTGAACCCCGTTTTTGAGGTCGTCTACTGGGTCTTTAGACCCTCTTTTGTTTTCACGCACGCCATCCCGCGTGTGCAGCGCTCCATCGGTTGCAGTGGAGGGACAATCTGACACTCCCCGACGATCCAGTGGTGACTCCGCGGCCTCCGATCAGGCCAACCGGAAGGTATAACCGTTAAATTCGGAAGAATCGCAGTTCTCGTCAAGCAGAATGGGCTCAGAGCCCCCTGTCCCTCTTGGCCCAAGCCAGAGACCATTGGGCGCAGTAAGAAAACCTTCCGGCCATTTTTCGCCTACGAGCGACGGTGGCACCGGGACAGTATACGTGGGATCGGATTCGTCTCGTGCACCAGAGGCCCAGTGTTCTCAGATAAGTACCCCCCCCCCTCTATTAATATATGTTATATTTATAGGTTGGGTTGGCGTCGGTTGGCAACGACGCTGTATAACACGCCACTCGCTGCGTGAGCTAGACAACCAGGGTGCCGTTTTTTTTTTGTTATTTTGTTTTGGCGGCCACCAAAGCTGGCGGTCGAGTAGATCATTTGTGCGGGGTGGAGAACCTTTGTTCCGCACAAGGGGAATGGTCGTATCACGTAGTGTTAATATGGTAAGGCGTCCGCGAGGCAGTTACATAGTAAAACCCATTGCTGTCTCCGGAAGTGGCCACACCAGAAATTAAATTAACTCATTGAAGCTGTCGTCCATATGCAAGTCCGCCTCAGAGGCGGTTCTTAGCAGGATGCAGCTCACCCTCCATGCGACTCGCCCAATACCTCACGGCGTTTCGCGCTTGGTGCAAGCAATGTCTGCCTGGTTGGTGAAAACCCAACGCGCTCCGTCCCGGCATTGTAGGGATGCGAGGGTCTATGGTCATATGACTACGGCCGTGCACAACATGAGTACACCCCCCCCCCCCCCCCCCCGCCCCCCATTCCGCAACTGCGGCCACCGATGGCTCGGCACTGTCGGTCTTTGACCCTACTCTCGAGCATTCAACGGAGCGGGCGGTCCTGTGCTGGCGGCCCCCCGCCTATTTTTCCCAGTGGTCCCTCTCGCCAATTGTCGTTGATGTATCTCGTATTCCTGCGCAGAGCAGTCTATGATGGCTGAAAATTCCCGCGTTTTCCACGACCACGGCGCAGCGGAGCGGAGAATATCCTCGCCAGATCCACGCGAGCACAAACGCATCGGTCGAGACATCCGTAACTTTGACTGCGCTATCTGGGACCGCGTTCGGGAAGACGCCGTCCTTGCTGGCACTTTTGCCAAGTTCACACAGAGCCTGGCCATGAAGCAGCATATTTTGAGCACTGGCACCAAACTGCTGGCTAAAGCCAGCCCTTTTGATCCCGTGTGGGGCATCGGTCTCCGGGCGGACGACCTTGAGGCCCAAGATCTCTGTCGGTGGGAAGATAAATAGTTGCTCGGGAAAGCTCTTTCCGCCGTTCGCGACACCATTCGCGCAAGCGAGGCCGGGTTGTCACACTCCGCCTCCGCTCACCGATTTTGTACTCCTACCCCGCACGACGGAATTGATGATATCTCCCCAGCGTTTCCTCGCCCATTGGCGATGGCCCGCGCTTGTCCAGGTCCTCCTTCGGAGTTTTCCACATATTTTTCTCACGCGCCAGCTGATCACAGCCCCGAGGTCTTCGCCGTCTCACCTGGTATTGACCCCTCCCTCGCGCTGTCAGAACACGCCCCCTGCCTCGTCGGGGGCACCATTACTCTCGACGACGCTTCTTTTACCACCAAAACCGCGATCCACAGCGGAGCTGGCGCTCTCGCACCTTTTGGTTGCGTCGCGCTCCTCGACCCTGGCTCCCCACAGACTTTCATCAGGCGCGATGTGCTGGACCGCATGCTCTCCGTTGGGGCGGCATCCTCTGCGTGCGATCAGAAATGCGCCCCTAGGTCTTGGGGGGGGGGTTGGCGAATCAGCCCCCCTTCAAACTTCGACGAGCATATGCTTGAGCGTCCAATTATTCCGAGTAGACGAGCCTACGTACTCCCTCACAGTTTGGGTCTGTGTGGTTCCCCCTTCGGTGATGTAGCACGCAGTGCAACTGGGCCACGACAGATGAATGCGTTTCAATAGCCCTCCTACTGCTCTTTTCCGCCTCGGGCGTCGGGTCGCCAAGTCTTTGGCGAGCTAAAGTTAGCTCCCCACACCTTGACAGGCGTGTCGGCTTACGCCATTGACCCCGGCGCTTCGGGTGGAGGTTTCCACGTACGCCACGAGGGCGCCGCGGGCGTTACCCTGTCGGACGAACCACAGCTATTTACGGTCAACTTGGTGCGCAGCAATGACTCCCCGGCGCTCACCGGACACGATCTGGTCGACATGGTACCCCAGCCCGATTTTCCCTCAGCTGAGGAGCACTTCATCGACTCAGGGCGACAGATCCTTCCTCTCGTTGGAGTTGCAGATCTTGAGCCTGGCGACTTCCTCAGAGTCGCCCACGCCCCGCTTATAAGCGCCCCTTCGGATGCTCTGCAGCACGACCACCGAGCTCCCAAGCCCCCCCCCGCGCTACCTGAGGTGTTTTATGTTTCTGCCGTTACGGCTTCACCCCTAGCAGTGGCGGCAACCCGGCTTCGCCTGTGCCGACCTTGCTTGAGCGCTTAACCCCAGATCAGCTCTGTTCGTTCCTGCGCGCCTGGGCGCGCCTCCCGCGGCATCTGCGAGTGGTAGCGTTTGACCTTCACGGCCCAGGCTGGATCCCTGAACCTATCGAGCAACTGGGGGATGTTCTTTGCGAACTCTCTGACGTTTTCTTCAAGTCCAAGACGGATTTTGGTTTCTGCTCCTTGATGTATTTCGTGATTCGGTCCCGGAAGGTAGTGGGCCTGCCACGTCCCGTTCGCACCGCATAAACCCCATCATGGGTAAGGAAGTGGAAGCCACTCTGAACCAGTACATTGCGGCAGGTCTGATCCAGCACTCGACTTCTCCATAGTCCAGCCCGCTCGTGGTCATCCCGGAGAAGTCTGGAGGTGTTCGGACCACGGCCAACTGCAAACAGCTCAATGAATCAGCAACCTCATCCAGCTGCCTATCCCCCGCGTGGGTCAAGTCCTCGACTCCTCGGGAAAATGCCGGGTGTGTTCCCTGTTTGACTTGGTTTCTTCGTGCCACCAGATTACCGCGCACAAGGATACCGTTCCTCTCGCAGCCTTTTGCACTCCCACGGGTCTCTATGAGTGGCTCCTCATGCCCCAAGGCAGCAGTGCTTCGCCCGGCTGGTTCGTTAAAGTGATTAACGAAGTTATCAAGGGCTTGGAACAGGTGGCGGCCTACCTCGATGATGTGATCGTTTCCGACTCTAATCTGGTGGCCCACTTCAAGACGACACGTGGCCTCTTCGAGCGGCTGCGCAAGAATAACTTCAAGTTCCCCTCGTCGAAAGCTCGCCTGAGCGCCACGGATGCCGTTTTTCTGGGCCACTCCATTTCGCCCATGGGCGTGCGTCCAAACGCGGAAAAAGTGTCAGCTTTGACGAAAATTCCCATGACCCTGAATGTCAAGCAGGTTCCCGCCCTGATGGGCGGGATAGAGTACTAGCGCAAGTTCTTGCGTGACCTGTCGAAGCGAACCCGTCCTATCACCGCCCTTTTTCGAAAGGGGGCCAAAGTTTGTCTTTACGCCGCCGATGGAGGTCATCGTGCGCGAGATTCTCGCCGAACTCGCCGCTCCACCCATTTTGGTCTTCCCCGACTGGGAAGCTGTAGTTAACGACTCCCGCCCCTTCCACGTGTACTGCGACGCCCGCAATAGTGGTTTTGGTGCCACCCTCGAACAGGAACAGCCCGACGGTTCGGTGCGACCCATTGCCTACATGAGTCGAGGTAATCTTGATTCCGAGAGGCACTGGGCACCGCTGGACTTGTAAGCTGGCAGCACAGTCTGCGCCATCAAGCGACTCCAAGGCTACCTTCGGGGTACGAAGTTCCACATCGTTTTGGATGTCAAGGCGCTCGAGAGAATCGGCAAGTGGGGGGCCATAATCCGCGCGTCCAGCGGTGGCTTGAGTTTCTCACCGCGTTCGACTTCATACTCAAGTACCGCAAGGGCAGCGCCAACATAAATACTGACTTTCTATCCCGCTTGCCGGAGCCCGCCACGGAACACGACCGCAGTGTGCTTAGCAGACTCACCTCTGCCGATGATAATGATATCTTCCTGATCTGAGCCTGCGGGCTCGTCACCCGTTCTTCACCAATCCCTGGTGTCGGCTTGGGTGGAGCTGGTGCCCGGACTCGATAGTGCGGTTTCGGGCGGGCTACCTTTCATCTCTTCGGATTTTTGCGATATTTGCGCACACGGCCACGTACTTCGTATAATGATTGCCGACCATTTTGCCCCTTCGGGGCGATTTGTCGCTCGTGTACCTGCTTCCGTCGCCACCATCGATAGCCGTTCTGGTTGTGGGGAAATGTCACTTACCGCCAACATCGGTTTCGGTTCGGATTTAGTCGTACCCTCAGAGGGCGCCAAGGGACTTGCAGAAGCCCCCGCTGCTGGCGACAACTGCCGCCCAGCTTGCTCCTCTCCCGACAAGCACATCACAAGGAGAAGATTCCGCCGCGACCGCAGATCCGGTCGCGTCTGCTTCTTTTCCGCCTGGAAACCCGGCGCCTCTGACTGTTTTGCCGCCCTTGGCCCGCATCTCCACCCGGACGCGCCGAAGAACAGCCGCTGCCACTGGCACTGTACCGCTTACGGTTGACTATGGTGTCGGGCCCGGGGCCCCTCGATCCCCCGCCCGGCGTACTACCACCCCGCCGCGAGTCTCTTGGCCACGACCGCCTCTGGCCGTCGTTATGGCCCCTGCTCCTGCCGCCTCGCCTGTCCCGACGGTACCCATTCCGTCCGACCGCGACCGGGCAGAGCCTGTGGAGACTCCTCGTTTAGGATTTACGACACCGACTGGCGTACCGTCCGTTACAGCGACCAACTTGGATGCCCTTGTGCAGCTGCCGAACTACAGTTCGGTGATTCCACAGCGAGCTACTTGCAGACTGACTGGGCGCGGGAACAACAGTCCGAGCTCGCGTGGAACGCCGACATGCGCTACATAATTCTTGGCCGGCCAGAGGCCTTCCCAGATGACACGTTGCCGTGTTTTCCCTCACACCAGCGCCCTTCCTTCTCGAAGGTTCAGGAGCTGGCTGTCAAAGGACAACTACACACCACCGAAGACCGCGTCGTTCTGCTCGTCCGACGGCCATCTCCACCTTTAGCGCCTGATTCATTGCGCTCGATAGGCCGCACGACCTGTTTATTGAACAACGAGCCCCTGTTCATTTAGGTGCCGCTGCTCATGCGCCCCAGGGTCATGCAGGCTTGCCATTCTACAGCTTCCTGCTACCTGGGGACGGCGGGCACCCTGCGCATGCTCGAACGTTTCTATTGGCGGATCGGTATGAGCATTTGAACCAGGTGGTGGCTACGCCACTGCTTGAAGTGCCAAGCACGAAAAACCTCACGGCTGACGGTCCGGTGGCCCGTCATGTCGATACCCCTGCCGCAAGGGCCCGGCATCGCTGTCAGTGTCGATTACTTCGGCCCTCTACCGGCCACACCCCGAGGCAACACCTACATCTTGCTCTCCACTGACCGTTTCAGTCGCCGCGCCGACATGTTCGCAGTCATCGCAGCCGAATTCACTGCTGAAGGAACGGCTAACATTCTCATCAACAGGTATATTCCCCTCTGGCGATGCCCCGCAGCATAATCTCGGACAACGGCCTCCAGTTTTGCTCAAAGCTTTCCCAAGTCGCCTATCAGCTTCTCGGGGTTCGGAAAATCGCCACCAGCTCCTACCACCCAAACGGCAACGGTGGGATGGAACGGGTCAACCACACGATGGCCCAGATGCTGACGACGGTCGTCAACCAGCTCCAGAATTTGCGTACAACAATTCGGTCAGCACCGCCACGGGTTTGGCTGCCAACAAGGTCCACATGGGTCGGCTTCCTCGCCTTCCTCTCACGAGCTTTGAGCGCGCTGGAGTCGCCGGCCACCAGAGTTAGGCCCACGACCACCTTGCCTACTGCGACTTGACGACGGACCCTCAGCAGCGCGCGTAGGGCATCGTTCGCGAACACCACGCCCTCACAGTTGCTCGCGTGAACCGGTGCAACTCCGCCCTCACCGACGCACTGCGTCCGGTCCCCAAAGTCGTCGTAGCGGCTGGGCGTGGGTGACAATACGGCAGCCACCATTCGTCAGAGCGCGAAAACTGCCAAGGCCCTCGAGGCCAAACTATCGCTCAACTGGACGGCCCCCTTCAAACTCTTCGCAATTGGTACCTGCTCCTCCGCGGACACCCCGGACCGATCCCCTCTCGGTGCTTACCTCCTGTATTTGGATCTGCCTTCCGACATGCCCGGCGCAGATGCTCGCCTGCGCGTGTCGGTACAACGTTGCAAGCCCTGTGCAAACCCCCACGACCGCGGTGACACGCCAACATATTTGCTAGCGGGGTTGACGCAATACGTGCTCAACAACGACTCCAAGAAATCCCCCTGTACCACGTCACCCAAGATGACGTCTCGACTCCTCTTCAACGTCTCGAAGTAGAGAAAATTACAGGGTACCAGTCGGTTTGGAGCCTAGGTGGCGTGATCGCGGTGATATACGAGACGCACTGGATGGGGCTCTCTCACCCGTCCTGGGAACGGGAAATGGACCTTCAGCTTTCTCGCCGCGAACGTTTGCGCTACTGGGCCGGCACCCCGAACCAGTACCGCCAAACCAACCGCCTGTACCGCCGGATGCGAATACGTGCGGCACAACGGGAGATTTATCGGAGTAACGGCAAGCATTTCCTGGCTCCCGATTATGGCTGTGCACCGCACGTCGATTGGCTTCACCGATACACCACCACCGTGCTCCCCAACGGGGCCCACTTCTGGTACAAGGGCGACGATGGTCTGTGGTGGCTTGGGAAAATAAGCGCGACTACAACGACGGACGGAGTATATTTCGTTCAAGTTTTGGATGACCCGGGACCGGTCAAGTTTCCTCTTCCTCCTGCGTGCTACACGACCCCAACAGGAGCTATACGAGGTTTTTGGTGTCTACATGTACACTTAGCTAGCGAATTTACACGGGGGGGCCAGCGTAACGTAGACGAATCATGACGCGCAGCCGTGGATCACTGAATGTTTGCATTACTGCTTCGCTCGAGTATTTTCCCGTTTTGTTTTCGGGGATTGGGGCGGAAGTTAATTGTATTTTGTTTTTACGACGTTTCCCGAGGTTTCGGGTCGGGCTGTTTTTCTTCTCGGTGTTCCCTTAGCGCTTTTTGAATACAGTACAGGACACCTAATAAGAAACAGGAGTCTGGGCTCAGCCTGGATTTCCTATGCTTTTCGTAGTTTGAGCCTCTTTCTTATTGAGCCTCTTTCCTATTTTCCTGGCAGAAATCGAAAATCGAGCTGGTTTATTTTTTTGTATAACTCATACTAATACCGCCATTGACCGTACGGACCTCGCTGATTGCGCATGCGCACGTTCGGCGTCTAAACCTCCTCGGCGTGTACTCTTACTGGGGGGCACAGATGCCGAGGAAACGTGCTCAGCAACGTAGTTGGAACGTTTACGTTTTCGTCCCTTCGACCTTGCGTGAATCATTAGTCCCGGTAAAGTCGTCAGAACTCTCTTCCCCGCCTTCATCCCTCTTTCTCGCTTCCGGAAAGCTGCCCTCAACGAGATCACTATCGCGGGCGACATTTACACCGCGCACACCCGATTCCTTCCTTCATTTCTCGTCGTCACTCCCCTTCCACTCTTTATCTGCTCCTGCCCCTTCCTCACTCTCGCTGCCACTGCTGCTGCTGTTCTCTTTTAAACCGCTTTCTTCGCTGTAACCATCTCCCCCCCCTCCTCTTCCTTCCTGTCTCCCTTCCTCGCTGCCCCCCCCCCCCCCTCATCATTTTCCTCCTTGCCACGTCCAGTGCGATCGCCCCGGCCGATGTCCCTGTTGCCCACTCCCTGCGGTGGCGCCAGTAGCTTACTTTGAAGCATTCTCGAAAGCGAAGTAACCTCACCCAGTAGCACCCCCGAACCTTATGCTGCGGCCTCGCCAACCGCAGTGCACCTCCCGAGTGGAAACCTCATACTGAGCGTAGTGCCGGTTTTCTCCATTAAAATCCTATACTCGTAACCTTGGCGCGTCCGTGCCTGTGCCCGTCGTGCAAAGAAACCCTTTGTACATCCCAACACCCGGCACATCATGATGTGCCCCTTCACGAAAGGTGCATCGAGGGCCCGAGGAGGTGAACAGACAAACGCATAAGCCGGTGGGCATTCCAGGGGCAGTGTTGTTTCATCAGCATCGAGGTCATCGTCATCATCAAGCATAGCTACGTCGTCCGATCCACGAAGTCGCCCGGTGTTGGCAACCTCCGTTTCGTTCTCGCCCTCCTCGTCGCTCGACCCTTGGGGATGGTCTTCGTCCGGGAGAGTAAAGAGCTGCACGTCATTCGGGAGTCCCTTGCCGTCGTTGGCGCCCATGAACGTGTACGGGCCCGTCCAGGCCTTCGAGGTTGATGAGGCTATAGTCGGTACCGTCTGGTGTCACCGCAAGCCCAGTCTTTTCAAACAGGCGTCTACATTACAGCTGGTCCGAATCAACGTTTTCGACGGCCTCACCCACCCAGTGCGTCGGCAAGACCCTACGGTCGGAGGCAGACAGCTTGTTGGTGTCCCACGTTTCCAAGTTGTCACCCTTCTCCAACCATGCCTAGAGGGCCTTCCCCATACCCAAGTTGACCAGCCGCCCGTATCATGCATCGACCGGCTGCACCTCATCTGTGCACCCTGATGGCAGGAGCCAAAGCAGATTATTGCATCCCTCCTTGAGTTTTTTCTTCAACTCTTCTGCCGCCTGCCCGTGCAGATTGTCGGCAAAAACGATGCACTACTCCATGGGCTTCACGCCAAAACCGCCGCGATGGCGGCCTTGAACGTTTTCTCAACCCACCGGTTGCAGTAGCCGCACGTGCTTGAGCTCTGTCCCCTATCGACAGTGTGGGACTCGTCGAAGGCTGCGGCCCTGGCATAGGTGCAGTTGTCGAGCCACTCGCGTCCGATTTCGATGGTCGAATTAAACGAAGAATCTCCCCGAGCTCGCTTTTGTACTCCTCCTCCTTGAGGGAGCTGTCACATCGTAGCCTCCATAGCGTGTAAAGGTCGGAAAACGTTTTTGCAGAAGTACCTCCTTCGCGCACAGTGCTCTTTAGCTCATCGAACTGCTGCGTATTCAAGGCTCTCCCTGTGTCTCAATTCACTCAATGTGGAGAGCGATTTGAGTCTGGCCGTGAACACCTTTTTTGCAAATGAGGGCCGCAAGATCTGTCTCCTGGGTCTGCTACACTATTACAGGCTGCTCTTCACCTCTCTCATCTCTCTCCTTGCGGGGATGTTTAAAAAACATGCACCCAGTACACGTTTTTCGGATGTCCGCGTCGAAAAAAGCGTTGTGGGGTGAAACAAATAGGGAAATATGAAACGGCAAAAGCGAAAAAGCGTAAAACAACAACAAAATCTACGAGTACACACTGCTGTAACGGGTCAAACTTGAAAAATAACATGTTCGCTAAAAACCTGAAAGGTGTTACTCTCGACGCCAAGGGGCAAGCAGCAGGGTTTCTCGAAGGCGTCGGGGATTCACCCCAGGGGGGTAATAGGCCTTTCTTATTATGCAGGGGGGGCCCAGCTTCGTGTCTTTCTTATTTTTTGGGAAATGTCAGCCTGGCCTTCTAATTCGCCTGTTTCTTATTAGGTTTCCTGTACTGTACTCTGGGGCGGGTTTGGTAATCGTTCTTGCGTATTTCGTCCTGCCGAGCCCCCCCGCTCCGTGCCGGGGCTGGTCTGGGTAATTGGGCCACTCATTTGTGGCACAGGACACGATTTCTGAATGTATTGGGTCGGGTCTCGGGGAGTTTTGGAGTATTACTTAGTTTCCGGCCTTTTAGTCCTGCCGACCCTCCCCGCTCTCGAGCCCGGGGACAGTTTATGTAAAAGGACTGCATGGCTTTCGGTTCTAACGTTTCTTTATTGTGACGTTCCTTGGTCGGCTTCGTAGCCTTGTCGTTCAGAGTTGTGGGAGTGGGTTTTGAGGAGCCGTATCTTCGGCTCGTGTTTTAGTTCGTGGAATCGGCGTTTCCACGGATTTATCATATTTTCGCAAATTCGGCTCATCCGAGTGGGCTAGTGTTATGGTATTGCTGGAGTGATGTGGAAACGTCGGTAAATACGTGGTAACTGTGTTAGTATCTTATTGGTAGTACTTGGAAGGCGTATCTTAGATGGAAACCAGGGGTTTCCAAGGCGAGGCAACTCGAGCCTTCAGCCTTTCATCATGGGAGAAGGAATAAAGCTGCTCTTTCTCTTATCTCTAAGCAAACAACACATGCGAGTACCAACGAGCACCTTTTCAATAGGCAAACCTGGCAAGGGATACACTGGTGTCCCAAACCCTTAACCTCACATTAGTTAGAAGAATCATCACCGTAATCTTGATCAATACTAGAAATGGTTATATATAATCCTGATTTCTGATTGTTTTGTCGTGAACCACCACTCCTTGATACCAGTACCATCAGTACGAGTACACACCGGGGATAACCTACTAGCCTACTTCAGTCACACCACATGACTGAGGTAGGCCAGTAGTATGGGAACCATCTCAGCACGCGTGAGCTTGGGGTCACGAGATGTGATAAAGGCAGCCAGAAGGGAACATAGAAACTTGTACTACGTTGTCCCAGGAAATGAAGTCAAGTAGAAGAGTGCGCCCGCGGTGTGCTCGTTCCTCCAATAATATCGCCGTGACCCCCAAATATCCAACCGAAATATATCCAAATTATCTCGTGTGGAACTCCCCAAATATCCTTCGTACTGTTCTTAAAAGTAGATCACTTCTTCCAACCAACAGGCTACCTCGTACATCATACAGTCCGATCTTTACGGCATGATTTTGTCTTGAGAATGGTGTAGCTGTGGTCCGCATATCGTAATTAATTGTGGTCCGCGCTCGGAATTTTCTCGCTAGATGCAAAAGCGGCGCAGCCGCGTTTCTCGCCCGTTTCTGGTCCGTTTTGGGTCCGGTTTGGGTAAGGGTTAGGGTTGGGGGTTGGGTTGGGTCTACGCCCGTACCTTGATCCCACCAGGAAGTGCTTCCTAGCTCGCGAAGCAATACGAGAAGTGAACAGCCCGCCCCTAGGAAGATCCGAGCTAACGAATTGTATAAGGGGCTCACCTCTTCATACCTTTGAACTCAAACCAACTACTCCTCCCTCGTCCCCCGACCAATTCTCGAAAAATAAAACGAAATTTTGCAAGCACGCTGCAAATAAATGGTAAATAACAAATGACGATTCAACTACAATTCCAAGTTGCAAATATCCAGGGCTGTTCACGGACCGGGTCAAACTTCGCAAGTAAGGTCGAGCCGGGTTGGGTCGCATAAGGGTGACCCGACTAGACCCGTCATATTTGGAAAATCTCTTGACCCGACTCGACCCGTGAGATTTTTCTAAAACTTCCTGACCCGGCCCCATTGCGACCCGTGAGATTTTCTGAAACTTCCTGACCCGGCCCGATTGACCCCTTGAACAGTCCTGAAAACAACGATCCAACGATAATAATTATTATTCTATTTGCCATCTGGCAATGCGCAGATTGTATTTCAATCATACCATTCACATATGCTTATCAATCATTCCTGAATACTTGACCAAACTTATACCAATAATGCAGTCCCCCTTACGAATGCCTTTACCGACTCCTCACCGACGTTTCACCAATCAATTCTGAAAGGGCGACATGTACTTGTGCCTTTCAATAAAATAGAACCAGGGGATTAATTAATCCAAATTATGCTCCCCTTCTTCATGAAAATATCGATACACCCCACACCTAAAGATGCTTCGCAACGATCTGCCTACGAAACCCCAAAGAGTATTCAAAGAAATAAGTGCCAATTGTAAATCATATGATGGGGGTGCAATTGTAAACCGAAGACGCAACGTGCATACGTAATATATGAATAGAAGATCACGGTTTTACCCAATGACTGACCGCCCCTCTGCACTAAAATCAGCATAATAAGCCAAGCGAAAATTGGCCTCGACGTGTCGCAAAACAAATACTGGTCTCCTTATCTTATTTTTTCATCTCAATTATTGTCTTCGCCCTTCTTAATTCTGCTCTCTCCTACGGATTCGGAACCGAGATCCGGGGTAACATATATAGCAGGCTCTACTCCTCTCTTCATGCGACTCGCCGAACGCTTCACGGCGCTTCTAGTTTGTTGGCGTAGGCAGTGTCTGCCTGGTCGGTGAAAACCCGACGTGCTCCGTTCCGGCGTTATAGGGATGCGAGGATGTATGACCATACGAGTACGGCCATGCATGGCATCAGTATACCCTCCCCCTCTACTAGTACTGTACGCGCCTTGCATTTTTATCGCGAGAAGGGTTCAGCCCTTTTTTTTCCTCGTTGAACCACCTGTGCTTTCAGATAGTGACGGCTTGGTGTTTGAAAAAAAATGAGGATACGTCCTCTCCCGTTCATAGCCTAGCAACTCAGAGGTGTGGGGGTGGGTTTCGAGGAGCCGCATCTTCGACTCGTGTTCAACTGTAGTTCGTGGAACTGGAATTCCCCGAACTTCCCATATTTCTGCATGTACGGCCTATCAGGGTGGGCTAGTGTAATAGGATGGGCTTGGAAGGCCGGTAATTACCTCAATATAGGAAGTTGATCCGTTTTCGTACTACTTGGATGGCCTTCGTATTCGGGATACTTCTAAGAATGGAAGGGCAATGATGCCCTTCCGGGCCAGATGATATCACGGCTCTGGGAATAAATAAGCTACCAGGTACTTTTCTCCTACGCTTGGTTCTACACGAAAGTGAGTAACACCCAGGACACGCTTAGCAGACAGACCTGCAAGAGAATACTCTGTGTCTCACTCAGTCTTCTGACACCCCTCCTCAACAAAAACGCCGGGTGAGGATATTCGTTCCTCAAGCAGCGTATTATGGAACCGCTCATCTTGATGATTTTATGAAAAACATCAGCGGCGCGCCTTCGCTCCCCCTCACGCCGATCAAATAACGCCGGACCAGAAAATTCACCAAGCAGCATAAAGCGGGTCAGCTTCCAGGTGTTTTGTTGAAATACAGGGAAACACACCACCTCCTCCCTGCCCCCCCCCCTCCCGACAAAAACGCCGGATTCTCAGTAAAAGGGCGGCAGCATGTGGTAGGTCGACGCCTTCCAAGCGGCGAACTCCGGGTAGCGGCTCATCGATCTGGACGCGAGAAGACGCAGTATATCACCGGCGCAAAACATTTTCAGAAACAGACGAACGCGTTAGTATCTGTTTTTGTCTAAAGTACCTTTCGGCACTACACTATGCCACTCTGAGCGTTAAAATAAGGGCCGCGCAGTGTTGGTATTCATATCCGACCAATTCTTATATTTCCACCCCGAGTGGTACGAAAAACGACTTCGAGCGCCATCATCGAGTATGATAACACAAGGTCTACTAAAAGAGGAGAGCAACAGCAAGAACATTCACAACAAGAAAACAAGAACTAAAACAACATAAAGTGAAAACACAAGAAATCAGGAAAGCCCGTAAGTACGCGCGATCGAAGTATTACAATCAGTTACGACGTAGCACAGATGAGTTTCGACGAAATCCTCGTTCTCACAGCTGTTGTTTTTTTTCAATTTTTTTTTATATATGCTCGTACACGCATCTATCTTCATTCTGGGCTGTTCACTATATTTTTGTAATTTTACCAAAAAAAACAATTAATTGTACCATGACTTTTCCTAGAAATTAAAGGTGCTTCTCGCCTGGTTACCCCTGCAAATAATAACAATGATAATAATAATCTACAGTAAAACAACATAACAATGAAACAACACAGGTGATGGCATAAAATAGAACAATAATAAAACCAACGAAACAACGGAACAACAAAACAACAAAGGACAAAAGCAAATAGGACAACAAGAAAACCAGTTCCACACCTCTCCTTCTTGTAGGTGTTGGGTAGAAAAAGAGAGAAGACGGTGATGAAGACCGGCAAAAAGCCCCAAGCGGTGCCCGTCAGCATCGAGAAGCATATGTAGATACAAATCTCGCCTGGGGAAAAAAACGTACACAGGTATAGATTGTGAACAGAGGTGTGGCGGTCGGGGAGGGAAAGCAAACACACCACATTATAAGTGAGCAGCAGTGTGAGCAGAGATCGGTGGCGAACAGGAGGAGCAGCAACAGCAGTGGGGGTTGTTGTTGGTGGGGGGGGTGTACTCGATATTCATGCATGGCCGTAGTCGGAGACATTGATTTTTAGAACACGGGAAATTGTGTCCCTTTAACTCTCACTCTGCGTAAATGAGCTGTATATACTTGTAACTCAAATGCCAAGCATGTATATATCGAGAAATTAAGGAACGCTGTTGATGTTTTGTTTGCGCACTCGCCGGCCACACCATGCCCAACGCGACCCGCTTCGAACTCATTCCTCTCCGAGCTATATTCCGACTGGCAGGTTGATTAGCGATGTGAAAACTGCAGAATCACGAGAAAACCCCTTGGAAATCACGGTAAGTCCGCACCAGCAACTAACTGCTGGCCAGCTACTACTCATACAGGTAAAAACGATAGTACACAAACTCGTACAGGGGGTCAGGCTTCCTCACGAGGATGGGTGGGCCTCGCATGGGGCAACAATGGGGCTGGCCAGCCGTCGTAGAATTTGTCATCCACCCAACTTGATCCACCGTAGAGGAGAAGGAAAGTACAAGAAAATCAAGCAAGCAAAGACCCAGCAAGTCAAAGTGTAGGAAGCGACGTTTCTGCAAGCCTCCTGCGATGCTGATATATATCCATACACGTTGCTCTTGGAGGATCCTAAAAAACCATCAAACTCAAGTGCCCGATCAACCATCATCTCTTTGTAGGTCATACGCGGTTACAACTATATTCATATAAATTGTATATCATATGTACAACATCTAGCTGTTAGATCGAGGTTCAAGGATTTCGTCGAAACTCATCTTTGCTACGAAGTTGCGTGTGATACTTCCGATCGCGCGTACTTACGGGTTTAATATGTCCTCATGCAGGATATATGGATGACCATCACGCGACAATGTTGAGGCATTAGTCCGTTGGGCTACTGGTGAAAGGTTAACCGATTGCCTACCCAATGTAAGCCTTGTAACACCCCCCCCCCCCGAAACGGACCGGATATACGGGTCGACGCGTGTGACCAACACGCGGTCCCATTTATTTTGGGGATCCAGAAGTGTTTTTCAGAACCTTGACATGAGGAAATTCGCTTTTCTTTAAAGAGCTTTTTCATGGTGGTCGTGGGATTCGAACTCACGAACCACTACGACAACAATGCATGTCCTGCCGTCGATGCCATTTGTTGGGGCATTAGTCCGTAGAGCCTTGTAACAACAAGAGACCTTTAGATGCATAATATTCGTGACCTTTTCAAGATCCGTAAGATCCTTTAAATAATCGAGGGTTTGCCAAGGGACGGAGTTGTGAGTAGGAGTTTTCAAGGAGGGAGAGTGGGATATTTAATATGGGGCATTAGCCAAAAGTAGGTATACCTACGCATTTTTAGCCATTTATAGGTACACGGCGTATTGTATCCCGGAAAAGGCTTCCTGACCCCGCATGATATTGGGCCTGCGCTCCATCGTACCTACAAATGGCTCAAAGGCCAAGGTACACCTATTATCAGCTATTCAACTTCCGCGTCACCTATTTTTGTATTCAAATGTACCTATATATGGCTCGAACGATCACTTTGTGACAACTGAAATATAGACAGACGGCCACACCAGATGCCGGGACTGTCAACCAGCCGACCGTACCTGTCAACCAGCTAACTTACCCGTACATTATCTTTACCAACGTTAGCTATGGAATGTTGTTCCGGACCGCGCCAACGGTTGTGTAACTTTGAACCATTAACCGAATGCCAATACTCTGTACACGTATATAAGATACCGAGATTGCTCCTAATATATACGGCACTACAGTACCTGGTATGCGTATTGTACTTTCAGCATAACAGCATGGAGACACTCGTCATTGTTATTTCTCCGCACCGCGATCATACCCATTAAAGGCATGTGGCCCAAACGACTAATACCAGAAATGTAACCGCGGGCCTCCGGCCTCCGGTAGTAGCACGGTCAGCAGGCTGACAGGTACGGTCGGCTGGTTGACAGTCCCGGCATATGGTGTGGCCGTCTGTCTATTTCTCAGTTTTCGAAAAGTGATCGTTCGAGCCACCTATAGGTACAAAAATAGGTGACGCGGAAGTTGAGTAGCTAATATTAGGTGTACCTTGGCCTTTTGACCCTCTTGTAGGTACGATGGAGCGCAGGCCCAATATCAGGCGGGGCTAGGAAGTCTTTTCCGGGGTACAATGCGCCGTGTACCTATAAATGGCTCAAAATGCGTAGATATACCGTACCTATTTTTGGCTACGTAGTGCCCTTTAATATATATCGGTTCAAAGCGATGGAAGAGACTACTATTGTATTATACCTACTACGGTACACCAGGTAAGACAGCCGATTCAAGGGGGATTGCAACATGCACGATACATTTTCGGAGAGCAAAATCGGTAATAAGAGTACGTGCTGAGAAGGAAGGAGTAAGGTCAGCCAATGGAATAGACAGAGCCCAACCCGGAAGTAAATGAAGAAGGGAGTATATTTTGTGCCCCGGTAGAGTAGTGGTCATCTTCAAAGACTACTATCATTGGTACCCAAGATCGAATCCCACCGAGGTGAGAAATTTTGTCTTTATTTGAAAAAATAAAAAGGAACCAATTGCTGAGAGCACCTTCGTGGCGTGGGTAGGCGGAATCCGACGCAAGTCGACGAGGGAAGAAAGTGCTCAAATCTTCTCGCGATAAAAATGCAAGGCAAGAAGCGTACGAGTAGTGGAGGAGGAGGGAGAAGAGCCTACTTTGTGACCCCAGATCTGAGTTACGACCAGGAAGGAGAGAGAAAGGAGGGGCGAAGATAATAAATGGGATGGAAAAAAGAAAAAAAGAACAAGAAAAAAAGGGCTCTTTTATTTTTGAGGCGATTGCCTTTCTTTGCATTTTCCCCGGTTCCCTAGCCTAGCAACTCAGAGGTGTGGGAGTGGGGGAGTGGGTTTTGAAGAAACGCATCTTCGACTCATGTTTTACCTGGTAGGTCGTGGAATTGGGATTTCTTCGAATTTCCCTTATTTCTGCATGATACACGGCTCATCAGGGTGGGCTAGTGTAATAGTGTAGGCTTGGAAGGTCGGTAATTACCTCAATATAAGTAATTGGTCCGTTTTCGTATTGCTTGGATGACATTCATATTCGGGGTAATCATAAGAGTGGAAGGACGATGATGCCCTTCCTGGCCAGATGTCAATTCGGCTCTGGAAATAAATAAGCTTCTCTCCTACGTTTGATTCTACACGAAAGTGAGTTGTAACACCCAGGACATGCCTAATAGACATGCCTTCAAGAGGATGCTTTGTGTTTCACCCTGTCTTAGAACAAATATAGTCCGTCCGATCAAATTTTCACAACAAGTGACGTCACAGAGTTTCAGTTGTTCCGCGGGTCTGACGCACGTCCACGTATCATGAAATATACCGTGGAAAAGCCCTGATCCAGGTGATTAAGATGGCCCGATCGTTTTTTTATTTTTTCTTGGGATTCAAAGAAAATAGCTATTTGAAAATTATTTCAGAAACATTTACTTAGCTTTTCTGTGGTTGAATGGGGGGTCGATTTTTTTTTCTGAGAGTGGATTCAGACAGATCCCAGCCAAGGCAATACGTGGACACATCTCATTTTTATTTCCAACCACTTTTGGCGATGAAATCAGCAAAAAACCGCAACCCCGTCGGGATTCTCCTAGCTTTTTACAGCGAATTTGATCGGGAAAACCGTAAAAAACTCTACGGATTCGGGGAAATTAGCTTCGTCCGTATCATCCATGGTTTTCTCAATACCGAAACAGTTCCGTGGAGTGAGAAATATGCCCCCAAAGATGGGGTCATCCCGAGCGGGACATACTCCACACTCTCCCTCATTACACTGATACACTGCACCAGAACAACAAACTACACAAGTATATACACCACAACAGAACAGCACTCCTGGTTGTACATCGAAGTCTACGCTAAGTAGTGGTCTTGTCTTTCGGACTACCTGAAATACCGGGATTTCAAGGAGTGGAACAGCCACTAACCGTCCACAGGCCGATCATACTCCGCCATCGATGCTCAGAGTGGGGCCGCAACCCCGGAGGAGTGCGGGATCAAAGAGAAGGTCGCCCTCGCCGCCTCGAAGCAAGACCGGACGATTTATCACAATGCGGCCATTGAGATGGTTACGCGCTTTAACGAGTCGAAATTCCTTTCCACTGAGAGTTGATCAAGATGGAAATATATTTGGACTAAATTTTGTGCTGGTGTGTATTAAACGTCTTAGCTGTACGGAAACAAGACTTGGGGAGGAGTAACGATGTTGGGGGCATTTCGGGTCAGTTATGCGTCATTTCGGGTCAATTATATGCCGTTTCAGGTCAATTTCGGGGTAATTTCGGAACATTTTTTTTCGAAAAAACGACAATTATCTCCGATTTCAATTTGAAGACCGGATTTGGGTTCCTCTCGGTCACCCGGCTCTTGCTGACGTTGTTTCACCTGTCAACTCTCAAAACTGCGCGAGATAAAGTGGGTAGCCAGTAAAGTGAAAATTTGATCGGATGGACCATGCGAAAATGGAAAAGGTCGTGTGTGCAACTGCTTTGCAAGGTATTCTACTTGTGGTAATAGATGACATGGGGACCAAGTGGTAGCCATCATAGAATACAAGCACCCTTCTTGCTTCGGGTAGGGCCGGGAAGGGGTTGGAATTGTTCCATCCAACGGAATAAACAAACAAACAAATTGAAAGGAATGCCAAGACTTTCATCCGAAACTCATGATTTATTAGGAGATAAAGGTTCACAGCAAGAAAGCAAGCATAGTTCCAACACGTTGGCGTTAAATGCGTTGTCATTAATTGAAAGTTCGCGCATGAAAATCACAAAACGAGTACAGCAGCGTGTAAAACATACGACGGACTTGCTCCGTTTCGAGGCCAAACGGAAGAGGAATTGGCGCTAAAATGGCTATTGAACGAAACGATTGTTACGTTGAAATTGGAAAAACTTGCGTGCTCGTGCTCGGGCTGCAGCCACTATAAATAGCCTCGTATTATTCATACTTGTTTAATTCATACACTCACTTGTTCGCGTAGTAAATAAATACACCCACTGTAAAAAGTGGGGCATTTTTCACATTGGAAATCCAACATCCGGGTGTTGTAGGATTCGAAACAAAATCTCGAACAAACCCAAGGAAAGCAAGACGATACTCGAAAAATACCATACCAAAATATGTAGAGGAACAGAACAGCAGCCCTGCATACTAGAGCGTACGCACTCGTACTCCCGCATACTCCAAGTACCAAGTACAGCATGTGCTCGTACTCGTTCAGCGCTCGATCTTCTGCTGTACCTGTTTCTAAAGCTGTACGTACTCGTGCGAAGTAATCATACATGCTCACACATCCATATATTCTCATACACTCGACGTGTTCTAGCCACCAACCGCAAACATCAATGGTTTTGACAATAAACATCCTAGATACAGGCTCAAGATTCGAAAACCAACAAAAAAAATAAATGCACTAAAACTTCAATGTAAAATAGTGGGATATCTTTCACATAAAAAAACCCAACATCCGGGTGTTGCAAGACTTAAAAACAAATCTCGAAACAAAACCCAGGGAAAGCAAGATGATGCTCGAAACATATGATACCATCATATGTAGAGAGACACAGAAAATCAACCCTGTATAGTAGAGCGTGAGTACTCGTACTCCTACATACTCCAAGTACGTTCGTACTCATACAACGCTCGAACTTACTGCTGTACCTGATTCTGAAGCTGTACGTACTCAAACGATGTAGTGATACATACGCTCGTCCATCCATACATTATCATACACTCGACGTGTTCTAGCAACCAACCGCAAAAATCAATGGTTTTGACAATAAACATCCTACATGCAGGCTCAAGATTCGAAAACCAACCAAAAAAAGAAATGCTTCCACCTTCAATAGTGGGATATTCTCCGCATTAAAAATACAACATCCGGGTGTTGTAAGACCCGGAAACAAACCTGAAACAGACCCAAGAAAAGAAAAGCAAGATGATCTCGAAAACTATCACATGGTAATGTGTAGAGAGGTACAGAACAGCAGCCCTGCATAGTAGAGCGTGCGTACTCGTTGATCTTACATACACTAGAAGTACAGTATGTGCTCGTACTCCTCGCTTGAAACTCTCAGCCCTCGCACGCGTCACGGTGAGGTGAGCGGGGGGAACGAAGGGCGAGGGGCGTTGAAGCCGATCCTTGAAGAGAGCGCTCCAAGAAAAAAACAATCACCCCTCGAGGTATCAAAGTGTCGAGATTCCGATACTGAGGCCGACACGGTAACGTTTTTTTTGTCAATGCATGGCCCAGGATTGGTAAGACATGATTTTATATATATTCATGGATAAATATAGAATTTATCTTTGGGCTTGTAGGAGGCTTAGTGCTTTGTGCCACCATGGCAATAGGGCATTACTCTGAGTCCATGCCATATACATAGCACAATCTGATCACTCTGTACACGACAACTCTGTATCCTGTACTCTGTGGCAACAACTTTGTGTGCCCTCTTTTGTTTTGCCTTCTACGGGTAGTTCAATATATTTGTATACATCATCTCCTCCTTTTCTCGGTTCTTCGTACAACACCGAGGGATCATCACTCTCTCCACGAGGCGAGCCGAGCCCCGTGCACGACATTGCTTCTTACCAAAAACCATGTCTCCCCCTATATATGTTTACACACTGTATTTGGCTCTGAACACTATGGCCCCCCTTCATATTCATGGTACTCATTATTGGCTGGCGCGTAGAGGGACTATTCCAGCTGTAAAAGCAACAGCGAAAGAAAGCTGGGGTGACGCGTGCCTTATAGCGCTGTTTGGCCAAAACGTTTCTGACTGGCCGGGCTCCTTGACCCCATGATCGTTGAATACCCCTTTTAGTGTTTTACTATAGTACTCCATTTTTCCTGCTGGCAATGATTAGCGCTCGTTCCAATCACACCATACACACACAAAAAGGGAAGCGACTAGTCGAATCCAAATACCTTTAAACATGGAAGATACAACCAATCATACCTGAACACTTGACCGAAAACCCCCCAATAATACAGTCCCCCTTGTGAACGACTCTACTCCTGACTCCCATCCGACGGGTGAACAATCAAAATCTGACAGGGCGACATTTACTCATGCCGTATCAATCAAATCTAACCGAGTGATGAATTCATCCAAATTGTGTTAGTGCTGTATATAATATATACGTGTGTATATATAATATAACTCACCTAGGTAGTTCGGGTGACGGATGTGCTTAAAGAAACCGGTGGTGATCAACTTCCCAGGAGCGAGCCTGAGCGTGAAGGTCTTCTGGCAGTCCGCTCCGTTCATTATAAACATACCTGTCATAGTGTACGCACAGGGGGGTGGAGGAAGGGGGGGGGTGGAGGAAGGGGGGGTGGAGGAGGGGTGAGTGTGGAGGAACGGGGAGAGTGGGCGGAGGGGGGGGGGTGGAGGGAGGGACTTAGGTGGGGACGGACGGGGGGCGGGAGGAGGAGGAGGAGAGGGGCGAAGAGAAGAGGAGGGTGAGAGGAGTGAGAAGGGCAACTGGATGACACTTGGAAGTTTGGGGGGCGGGGGATTGGGGGGATGTTTCATTGCATGACATGGCGTGTGAGTGGGTGCGGCGGGGGGGGGGGGGGGGGGGGGCGTACTCATTTGTTGCTTGCCTCAGTCCTTTGACCATTGACCACGCCCCCCTTTCGAAACGAAGTGGTGGGGGTAGGGGGGAAATCGGTTTGAACGGAAGATAGACGTGGGGTGCGCGGCCAAATCGATTCGAACGAACGGAAATTACACAAAAACGTTTTCGCCATTGACCCCGAGTGCCTACACAAGAGAGCGGAGCTCATTCTGTAGGACAGCCAGTAGTTAGCGCCCAGTTGATCAGCAGGTTGATGCGCTAGATTATAGGCGGCAGATTGGCACGCGCACTCTCTTTTGCCCCACGGTTCTTTCATGCGCGCTTCTTTTAACTTAAACCCACGCAAATTTGGCACCCGTAGGGTACCCATCGCTGCATGCCACGCGAAGGCGAGAAAACCAGGTAAACGAAAACGAATGCAACAAATGAGAACGACCTGGGTGTGTTTTGAAAACTAAAACAGCAGTGTCGCTAGCTGCTAGTTGCTAGCCGCTAGCCTGGAAGCTACGGAAGTGGACTATTTATGCGAGCCTTATGCTCGCCCGCGCAGTCTGCTTGTCTCTGCTTCGGACATGCGCTCGCACTCACACAAGCACTTTGGTTGCTTTAAGAACAGCGTATTTTTGAGAAGTACAAACACGCCACCTTTGACACTGATTCAAAACGCCGTTGACTACTTTCTCTTTACCAATCCACCTATCTATCTGTTTTCGCGCAAAATTTTGTATTATTCTGCAATCTATCACCAGGTATAAATAGTAGACTTTCGGAACATGATCTGCCCCCCAGAATACCCAGCTCCTTTTGCCGGCGGCGGCGTTTTTGCGCCGGCCGGCGCAGCATGTGATGGTTGTTCCTAGTATTTCGTCCACGCAATACAAACGCGGGTATACTTATGTGGTTCTTCAGGAATTTGACGTTATTCTAAAAACCCTGCAAGAATGATGCCAAGTCTAATTCCTAGTAGTTGGTGGGGGTAGGGGGGAAATCGGTTTGAACGGAAGATAGACGTGGGGTGCGCGGCCAAATCGATTCGAACGAACGGAAATTACACAAAAACGTTTTCGCCATTGACCCCGAGTGCCTACACAAGAGAGCGGAGCTCATTCTGTAGGACAGCCAGTAGTTAGCGCCCAGTTGATCAGCAGGTTGATGCGCTAGATTATAGGCGGCAGATTGGCACGCGCACTCTCTTTTGCCCCACGGTTCTTTCATGCGCGCTTCTTTTAACTTAAACCCACGCAAATTTGGCACCCGTAGGGTACCCATCGCTGCATGCCACGCGAAGGCGAGAAAACCAGGTAAACGAAAACGAATGCAACAAATGAGAACGACCTGGGTGTGTTTTGAAAACTAAAACAGCAGTGTCGCTAGCTGCTAGTTGCTAGCCGCTAGCCTGGAAGCTACGGAAGTGGACTATTTATGCGAGCCTTATGCTCGCCCGCGCAGTCTGCTTGTCTCTGCTTCGGACATGCGCTCGCACTCACACAAGCACTTTGGTTGCTTTAAGAACAGCGTATTTTTGAGAAGTACAAACACGCCACCTTTGACACTGATTCAAAACGCCGTTGACTACTTTCTCTTTACCAATCCACCTATCTATCTGTTTTCGCGCAAAATTTTGTATTATTCTGCAATCTATCACCAGGTATAAATAGTAGACTTTCGGAACATGATCTGCCCCCCAGAATACCCAGCTCCTTTTGCCGGCGGCGGCGTTTTTGCGCCGGCCGGCGCAGCATGTGATGGTTGTTCCTAGTATTTCGTCCAGGTTGGGATTAAGGTTGGGTCGACGCCCTCTCGTGATTAGTTGTAAAACACCACCCAAACACATACAGCAGCTAACAGCCGAACATTTTTTAGAAAGCGTAATGTGTTTGGTGCTTTTTACTTGGTATGTATGGGATGTGAGACCGGTAATATAAAAGCGACCTCCCTCCCCTACCGCCTACCGTGGAAGGGCTTAGGGATCAGGCAGCGTTTTCGCCGAGTAGTTCGAGTTAGGGACGTGGGGGTTGGGGGGGGGCGAACTCATTTGTTGCTTGCCTCAGTCCTTTGACCATTGACCACGCCCCCCTTTCGAAACGAAGTGGTGGGGGTAGGGGGGAAATCGGTTTGAACGGAAGATAGACGTGGGGTGCGCGGCCAAATCGATTCGAACGAACGGAAATTACACAAAAACGTTTTCGCCATTGACCCCGAGTGCCTACACAAGAGAGCGGAGCTCATTCTGTAGGACAGCCAGTAGTTAGCGCCCAGTTGATCAGCAGGTTGATGCGCTAGATTATAGGCGGCAGATTGGCACGCGCACTCTCTTTTGCCCCACGGTTCTTTCATGCGCGCTTCTTTTAACTTAAACCCACGCAAATTTGGCACCCGTAGGGTACCCATCGCTGCATGCCACGCGAAGGCGAGAAAACCAGGTAAACGAAAACGAATGCAACAAATGAGAACGACCTGGGTGTGTTTTGAAAACTAAAACAGCAGTGTCGCTAGCTGCTAGTTGCTAGCCGCTAGCCTGGAAGCTACGGAAGTGGACTATTTATGCGAGCCTTATGCTCGCCCGCGCAGTCTGCTTGTCTCTGCTTCGGACATGCGCTCGCACTCACACAAGCACTTTGGTTGCTTTAAGAACAGCGTATTTTTGAGAAGTACAAACACGCCACCTTTGACACTGATTCAAAACGCCGTTGACTACTTTCTCTTTACCAATCCACCTATCTATCTGTTTTCGCGCAAAATTTTGTATTATTCTGCAATCTATCACCAGGTATAAATAGTAGACTTTCGGAACATGATCTGCCCCCCAGAATACCCAGCTCCTTTTGCCGGCGGCGGCGTTTTTGCGCCGGCCGGCGCAGCATGTGATGGTTGTTCCTAGTATTTCGTCCACGCAATACAAACGCGGGTATACTTATGTGGTTCTTCAGGAATTTGACGTTATTCTAAAAACCCTGCAAGAATGATGCCAAGTCTAATTCCTAGTAGTTCGCCCACCCGGAACAACGCGAGTGCCGTATCTTAACCCCTTCAGAACTGCACCCACATTTGCTTTGGGAAAATACTTGGGTTTGGTGAGCAAATGTGGTTCCAGTGGTAAAACGGTTATAGGGGATTCAACGTTTTGCTACATACAAACCCTACAAAATGGATCCCTACTTCTACAGTAGCTCCAACGAGCTCGTCCATCCGAAACAGTGTCGATGCGGCTCATAAGGGGGAAGCAAAACCCTGTTGGTTGTATGGTGATGATGATGTTATTACATTACTTTACTTCCTGAAATCCTGCCTGTGGTCATACATATATCACACCCCGGCCAATCGACAATACTATATTTGCCTATTAACAGTTTCCTATTACAATTGACTGTCTATTGTGGTCCTCAATTCCAATGAGATGAAACGCATCGAGCTCTATCGTACATATGTTTTCTATTAACGAACACCCACCAGGTCCTATTGTCGATTCCATTTCTGTTGATATACACCCACCTACATCAATGGTCGAAGCAATCGGCATTAAGTGCTGTCTACGATACTCCACTGTTGAACCCGTAGTCTATTGCAGGTTAATCTCCCATTCTTTGGCAACGCTAACAGCTTATTGCAGCTTATTGTCGGCGATAATTGCTTCGGCTATTCCATTTAATTGACATCCTTCTAAATCATTTGTGCTGGCAATTCCTATTAAACTACACCCATCTAAATAAACTGCGCTGGCAATTCTATGTGATTCTGACATCCTTCGACACCAGTTGCGCCGGCAATTGCATTTCATAGACATCCTTCTAAATCAGCTGTCCTGGCAATTCCATTTAATAAACATTCTTCTAAATTGTGTGCTGGCAATTCCATTTAATTTACATCCTTCTAAATTAATTGCGCGAGCAGTTAAATTTAATTGGCATCTTTCTAAATGATTGTCCTGGCAATTCCATATATTTGACAGCCTTCAGAATAAATTGTCGCGATGAATCAGGCATTTCCATTGAATAGACAATATTGTGTTGCCGGTCAATTGATTCCGGACGCCGCAATTGGAATTTGACACATCAATGGATGCATGAGGATGCATTTATTGAAATTGCAAAAACAAACGATTAATGAGGCTATCTATCGAATGGAATTGCCGGGCCAATTGATCCATGAGGCAGTCTAATAATCGAAATTGACCAGGCAACATATTTTGGAGGATTCCCATAAAATTAAATATCTCGGATAATATATTTTGCGGCGGGTTAATCAATGGGAAAGTGTTTTTATATTCCATTTCTGCTCATGCTTTGGACAATAGACATCGCAATAGACTATTGCGCCTACAACAAACCCACCGAAAAGTCTTTTCATTGAAATGAGGCGGACAATTGATTTCTAACATATTATTGCAATTGGAATTGCGAAGACAACGTATATTGTAGTCCGCCTACTAAATGGAATTGCTTAAGCAAGTGTTTTATTATAGAGCTCTGGTAATTAACCGTAATTGTCTCCTGCAATATTTTCGCTCCGGATACTCCAATGCTATTGCTTCTTGAATAGGATATAGGACCTACCCACAATGGACTATTGGTTTTTCAGTAGATCTTCCGGACGTCTATTCGAATGGAGTTTGTCGAGGTGCTTTCGTGATGCATCTATTAATATTAATTGTTCGAAACCAATAGGTTTGTGTCCCGACCTTCCAATATATATATATACATATTGTTTCATTTTTTTTCTGGTCTTGCCTAGTAGTTGGAATGGTCCAGTCAAAACTTTTCTGCCCTGACCTTCCAATTGTACTTGTTTAAATCATTTCTTTCTATTCTTGTCTAAGAATGGTTAGATCAATAGGTCTCTGCCCTGACCTTCCAATTGAAATTGTTTCAACAATTAGTTGAAGGTCTTGCCTATCAATAGGAATTGTTAGGTCAATAGCTTTCTGTCCTGATCTTCCAAATTGAATAGTTGGTTGGGACAATAGGTTTTGTCCTGATCTTCCAATTGTTAGTGCTCGACCATTTAGTTTTTGACCTTGACAACTCCATATTAATAGACCGCACTCGAAAGCGTTTGGTTGAACAATTTCAATTGATAGACAGCACTCGAAAACATTTGGCGGACAACTCTGATTAATAGATCTCACTCGAAATCATTCAACTGGACAGTTCCAATTTATAGACACCACTCGAAATAATTTAGTTGGACAATTGCAGTTAATATATAGATACAATTTAAAATCAACCGTCTCGGCGATTCCAATTAATAGACAGCACCCGAAATCAATTGTAGGCACAATTCTAAATAGTAGACAGCACCCAAAATGAGTAGCTCGGACAACTCCAACTAGTATACTTCAATTGAAATGATTTGGTTGGGCAAATCCAATTTATAGACAGGATCCGAAATCAATTGTAGCCACAATAGACTATTGCAATAGGAATTGTCCAAAACATTGCCTAGGCAATTCCAATTAGTAGACAGCACCCAAAATCAATTGTCTGGACAATTCCAATTAGTAGACAGCATCCAAAATTAATTGCCCGGACAATCCCAATTAGTATACTTCAATCAAAATCATTTGGTTGCGAAATTCCAATTAATAGACAACACCGTTTTTTTGTAAATACGAAAGACTATTGAAATAGGAATTGTCCAGGTGTTAAATACATAGCGGCATCCACTACTCTGAAGACAGCGTAATTATGCGTCACGCGACGATATAGTCTGCGTAGCGGTTCATGAAATATAGTTTCCTCCCGTCTATTGTCTTGGCCCTATTTCTCCAGCTCCTTCCCTTTCGCACCTCAAATCCGGGGTCTCACAGAGCGGGAGCCCCCTCCCCATGAATGCCTTCATTTTATCCCGAGAAGAGCCTAGCATCTTATTTCCACACTACTAATACCGCTATTAATAGTAATACAGAAGGCTGCGACACGAATGGAGCCTTTACACTAACTACCCTCAAGACCAACAGCTGTAAAATACGCCACATCACAGAACCGACAAAAAAAAACAAATCCACAACAAAACGTCAATAGAACAATGGAGTGACAAGCTCAGAATATCGACCATAAATAAAGTTTAATTCTACATTAAGTTGTGTAATTCACCCCACACAACGTGGGCGCGGCGGTTCTCAAGAGGAGAGCGGAGGCGTTTCCTTTATTGAGGCAACGGAAACTCACCGACGCAGAACAGCACGATGGCGGCGCTCTGGTACCACAAGGGGATGTTCCGGGCGTGTGCCACCAGAATCCAGGGTATCGACCAATATGGCACGCTGCAGATGAAAAAGGCCGCGAGAGGCGCCTCAAATCCCGTCGGCTGCTGAAAAGTTTTGTCCGGGAAAATGAGTTCCTGGGCACAAAACAAAAAAGCAAAAAGTGCAAACCAGGGGGTTGATCGAGGACAAGGACTATTTGCCAGACCTGTTTACGGGTCCGGTCAAACCTTGCGGGTCGGGTCGGGTAAGGGCGACCCGACCCGGCCCAATTAAAAGACAAATTGGCCCGATCCGCGGGTCGTCATGACCCGTGAAGAGGCCCTCCTCCCACTCGGCACCATAATCCCAGCCATGCCGACCTCATCCCAGCATCCGGACCTGAGCTCTCCAAACTGACCCTCTGGGTGTATACTTATCCACCGGCAGCCCCCACCAAGCCATACGTACCCTGATCCTACGGTACTTTTTTTATCCATCAGAATCGGTGTTTTCCACCAGAACGGTCACAGTTAAGATGGGAATGACAACTAAAACAACACCATTAGTAAGATTATTCCGGGGGGGCTAATGAAGTAAGAGTAGACAGAACCCACGATGGAGCCGAAAAAAATGTACCCCTCTATGTCCACACACCATATTAGGTTCTGAATACTATTATGTCCACTGTATGTTCACTCATCAGAGTATGTTACTGTCTGACATGTGGCAGACTCGAGTCTGCAATTTTCACCCGGGCTTAAGACGGAGGGGCGAAGGAGGCGGCGGGGGGGGGGATATAACATGATTATTAGTTGTGACGGGCTAAAATTTAATACCGTTGCGCCGGAGCCTGTGTCTCTACGTGACACCACTCTGGAAACCAAGTGTAAGGACCCCTTGGTTTAAATAGTAATTACCAAACGATCCTTACATATGTGTCCGTTCAAAGTGGTATTCGGCATCGGCGGTTTAGACGCAAATACATTAGTCCGCCGTCGAGAAGACCAAACGTGCGAACACATCCTCTCCGTCGGACATATTATCTACAGATATATATATATATATATATATGATCTACAGATAGACCATCTACAGATATATCATCCACATATATATCATATACATACATGTATATCATCTGAAGTATCCAGGGTGACCATAGGCGGTCGCCCCGGTGGGCTAGCAGGTAACCACGAAGCCTGTTAGGGTCGAGATCGCGAGTTCGAGCCCCGCCGAGTGCATGCTCTTAGGGACTTTTTCCAGCAAACATTATCTTGAATAGCGGAAAGCGCGAGAGCGTGAGTTAGCAAAATTCGATGAAAATCGACGAGCGTTGGGAAGGCTGAACCCTCTGCGCGATAAAAATCAAGGCAAGAACAGTAGTGGGGGAGGAGGGAGAGGAGCCTACTTTGTGACCCCGGATCTGAGTTACGACCAGGGAGGGAGGAAGACGGAAGTGCGAAGATAATAAATGGGATGGAAAGAAAAACAAACAAAAAAATATAGATCATCTACACATATTTAGTTGGTCTACAGATAGATCATCTACATATATATAATTTACACATTGATCATCTACAGATAACATATCATTTACGGATAGATCATCTACATCAACTACGGAGTGGTCATCTAGACCATCTAGACCATCTACAATACTTCGTATATCATCTAGATCGTTTATATCCTCTAGATCCTCACCTTCCGTTGTCATGTGTTGTGCATGATCTGAATTTGTAATACTTATGCAATCCTGGAAGCATGCCCTAGATCATGTAGTTTATATAAGTTTCCGATTCGACAAAGCATGCGCTAGATCATACAAGACCCGCAATACTGGTATGTTCTCATTCAAAGACCTTTATCGTGAAGTGGGAATGATCTGATCTATCTGGTCTGTCGGAGGTGTGGAATATTCTTATTTTTGATCCCGTCGGTTTCCAGAGAAAAAACACGGAGCGAAAGCAAACGAAACAGTTGCCGGCGGCGCAAGACTACGATATACATACACATATTATACATGTGCCGATTTCCTTTAGCTGGTCGTTTACGTAGGTACGCCTTTCGTCTTTTGGCCTGTAAATACATTCAACGGCTGGTGGACTTTTCATTTTTCAGCTGCAAAAAACGATATCGGATGGTGTACCTCTTCCTTCGCCCCCTACACCCCACGTCCGAATGCCTTCCAAGGGGAACCTTGCACACGAGCACGAGTTCCATCGCGGCACCCCCAAATCTAGTAGCAAGCAGATATACTACGCTAACTAATGCACGGTGGTGGGTATATATTGAGCCGGCCCGTCAGTTACATGGTGGTGATAGCGGCTCAGAAGACCGCTGTCTGAACCCTTGACTGACCGCCCCCTACACTAAAAACGATATAACAAGACCAAAATAGACGGCCTTGACGCGTCCAAAAAGCCAAGTACCCTATGATATACTCGTATACCACTCTCGACGTCACTGGGAATAGCTACGACCTATTCTATGTTTATCGTGCGTACCTTTACTAGCCACATGTAGCCGTAGGTGCCGTGGGTTGCTAGGTAGATCCACGCCGCGGGCCTGCTCCGACGGGGTTCGACGTGAATGGTAGGCGTGTCACGGGGGGCGGGGGGAGGGGGGGGGGGTAAATGTAACTTCGATATTGGGGAGGCCGGGGGGGAGGGGGGGGGGGGGGGGGGGGGGGGGGGGGGGGGAGGGGGGTGCAGTCATGTCGTGCATGGCCGTAGTAGTCATATGACCATAGGCCCTCGCACCCCTTTAATGCCGGGACGGGAAGGGGGGGGGTGTACTCATATCGTGCACGGCCGTAGTCGTATGACCATAGACCCTCGCATCCCTACAATGCCGGGACGGAGAACGTTGGGTTTTTACCAACCAGGCAGACATTGCTTGCACCAAGCGCGAAGCGCCGTGAGGTATTGGGCGAGTCGCATGGAGGGTGAGCTGTATCCTGCTAAGAACCGCCTCTGAGGCGGACTTGCATATGGACGACAGCTTCAACGAGTTAATTTAATTTCTGGTGTGGCCACTTCCAAAGACAGCAACTACGTATCTACCTCGTGGATGCCTCACCATATACACACTACGTGATACGATCATTCCCCTTGTGCGGAGCAAAGGTTCTCCACCGCGCACATATGATCTAACTCGACCGCCAGCTTTGGTGACCGCCAAATAAAAATAAAAATAACGGTACCCTGGTTGTCTATCTCACGCAGTGAGAGGCGTGTTTTACAGCGTCGTTGCCAACCGACGCCAACCCAACCTATAAATATCATATATTTATGGGGGGGTATTTGTCTTGGGGTATATGTGGCCGTCTATCACCGAAATATAAACACGTGCATTGTTGTTAAAAGGTCGGCGAGTCACGGGGGGGAGCGTGCGGGGAGGGTATTACGTTGGCGGTGTATCATCATATATATATGTGTGTGGTCGACTACGGTAGTGCATGGTAGTCAAGAAACAAGGCACGTGTATTTTGTCAGGCCAGTCCGGGTGCGAGCTTCAAAATTGAAGAAATATCACGTATACACGCACGGCAGTTGTATTGATGTTAAAAAGGGCGATCTATTAAGGGGGGAACATAGTAGTCAAGACCAAATATGACTAGTAAAAATACTGGAATATATAGGTTCTTGTGTATGTCATGGGTCCCGATTACTATGGCCCCCCGTTATAGTATCAGTTGTTGCCCTCAGCGCTGCTCAGCGAGTTGACTTGCTCGGCGACGCCAGTCGGTACGTCGTCTCTGTTGACTCGACCAAGAGAGCTCATAAAACCCGCTTCTGTCTCTTCGATCGGCCATTGCCCTGGTCCGTCTTGTGCGGTGGAACACGGTGGCACGGCTCATGCGGTGCGCCTGCGGCATCGTTTGCAATTTCCTCTGCACCATTTTTCCGAAAAAACTAAAGCTTTCCGTTTTTCCGTAAAAACGTGAAGGGCCATTTTTCAGCGATTCAAGTTTGTAGGTTTTCACCCGCAAATCTCGTCCTCGGATGCTGAGCAAAAAACAAACCGCGACATTTCGGGTTTTCCCCAAATATAAGAACACGTTAAGACCGACTCCAGTCTGACAAATTTGGTGTTGTTGGATGTGGCCATGTAGCTTCCCACGTGCTTTCCTCTTCATGAAACGACGTGCTACTTTTTATTTTTCATTTTTTTACAGGTACATGATACAAGTCTGTCAGAGAGTTGTAGAGGCCGACGCTTTTTTTACGCTTTGATTGACTCAGCTTCCACTTGGCACGCAAGCCTGGTTCCATGCCGATCTATATCACACCCGCCTTTTTTTGTTTTTCTCCTCATATTTATTGTCTCCGCCGTTCTTTTCTCTCTTCCTCCTCGTCGTAGCTCAAATCTAGTAGTAGGGTCGCATAGCAGGATCTCCTCCCCCTTCCCCACTACGGTTTGTGCCTTACATTTAATCGCGAGAAAACTTCAGCCCTTTCTTCCCTCGTCGACTCGCATCAAATTGACACGGGCTGGTAAATAAAAAGACGCCGACAGGCCCACCAAGCACCCTGATCCCTCGCGAAAATCGAGGTCTTCCACCAGAACAGCCACAGCATAAATTGGGACAGCGCTAAAACTAAGGCATGGAAAAAATGGCTTAAAACCTGTTTACGCGTAACCAATCAGGGTTGGCCGTGTAACTGATTTGTTTCCCCATAGTTACGTTTTTACCCCCTTATAGTACCCCTTATATCGAAACGCCACTGCAGGTGGGTGGAAACCTAGCAAAGTCTAGGCTCTAACCGTTGATGCCAATAAAAGCGCGCGGGAGGAGTGGGAGGAGACGAGGGGGGCGGGGAGGGGGGGCAGGAGGTCAACCCAATAGACCGACTTCCCTCTTTTCTTTTTGTTCCCTTTGGCTTTTTCCCGTTTTCCTTTTCCGTTTTCTTCCCCCTTTTTCGCTTTTTCGTTTTCCGTTCTTTTCCCTGTGTCGCCTTTTCGTTTTTGTTTTTTTTTTGCTCGCTTCTTTACTCTCCTTGGTGGCGGACCCTGTCTTTTTCATCTCGGTGCTACAACCTCCCTGTGCTTCTTGCGGACCTATAAGTAAGTCTGCGTATTCTTTTGTTGTTGCTTTTCTTTTCTTTTTATTTCTTTTTCGCTCCTTGTTCTTCCCTTGTTGATATCGATTCCGTTTTCGACGTCGATTTTGTTTCATCCTGTTTTTTCTCTCGTGGGTACTGTTTGCGGTATGCGGTCGCTGGATACAGATTTGCGAGTATTGGGGGGTTTCATATATTGTGGGGTTTCGTATTATGTATCGTATAGAGGCATTATTGAGTATGCCTCGTCGCTGGAAGCTGAATGCTTGGTGCTGCTCTCTACGGGGGCAGTCGCTGATGATAATATACGATCCGAACTTTGATACGAAGATACTGTCCGTATATGTGTGGGGGTGGAGCGTGGCGGAAAGGTACGGCTCACTCCTGTGTGGCTTATGTGTGTGGAGCCTTTGACGACAGGTACTGTGCTCCTTTTGTGTGGGTGTGTGTTCGACAGACTGCGACAACCAGGTGCGGCTCCGTGTATACTATCTGGTGTCTCCTCACCCACGCCATAGCGGCACGCCGCGTGGTTACATAGAACACGTTATACAGCAAGCGTACTCAAACAGGTACTATTGTCCTGTCTCCTCGGTTTTTGTTGCGACTCGTATAGACAGCGGCTCATACGTATACGATACGTACATATACTGAACTCAATTGTTATTTTGGGCGAAAGTCAAAAATCGGTATATCTCTGTACGCCTTTTGAACCATTTATAGGTACATTCATATTGCACTCAAGAGAAGGCTTCCTGACCCTCGCTCTGGTTGGCCAGCGCCCGATCGTACCTATTGCTGGCTCACAGGGTCCAGGTACACCTCTCTGTGGCTACGTACTCAAGTTGGGTTTTATCTATTTTTGGATTCAATTTTACAAATAAATGTTTCAAGCTGTACCTACAAAAGAGGAGCTCTTTCCCAAGCAAGAAAGCTTCATCTAGCCAACAGCCCAGTTTCTTACTGGGTTCTGAATGAGTGTGGTGTGTGGTACTCTGCAACAATACATATCCCCCCCGAAAAACGTGATGGTGGAAATCACTTGTAAGGAGGAGCCGAAATGCGACGAGGGCGAAGTCCGACAAGCATTTCGAGATGCTCTTCTATAACGGCTCGTGGGGGTGGAGGTGGGCGTGGATATGCATACAATACGCGGGGGTACACGAACAGACACAAACAGACTAAAACGGTTCTGAAAAGTGCCAGAGCGTGGCTTTATTTAACAAATTCCAAACATTGAGGTTTGTCGTCGTTCGTCGTTCGTATAGTACCTCGGTCGCTTTTGGATTCCCACCGTGCGACGAGTACACTGAACCAATTCAGACACGCTCGGGACTGATAATCTCCCGCTATTCGTGCGCACCGTTCTGTACTGTTCGTGTCAAAAGCCGCGACGAGATCGGGGAGCTAGGCGATGGTAACTGTCTTAATAACTGGTTGCCAGTGCACAAATTGTCACTGGGATGTACCTGGCAGGGTTGGATCTTATCCCACCGTCAAGCACAAGCAGCAAAATAACAGCAGTAGTAGTACAACCAGTAGTAGCAACGAGCATCACCACCCGCAAACACCACAAAGACCGCAAAAACCATCTCCACCACCACACCACCACCACCAACACCACACCACTAGCTATATAAGCTTCCCAGTTTTGCAATAGCCCAGTCTTGGTGGTGGTGGCTGGAGCAGGTGGTGATGGTGATCATCGATCGTGGTGGCGTGCTTGCTCGATTATCGGACGAGAAGAAGAGCATCATACCCAGAGCACGGCTCCGTCACACCACCACCACCGCCACCACCATCCCACCAGCCAAGCAGCAGGAGCACCAGAAGTTTGTTGCTCGTGGTGGTGGTGCTGTGGACCTGTGGTTTGTGATGTAGTGTTGTGTGTGATGTTGGCTGAGCGAGGTACCACCGCTGTGCTACAATACAGATACGCATATGAGTGCTGAGTGCTGTTACGTAGTACCAGGTCAGGTATACAACTTCTTACAGGAGTAAGCTTTGCAGACTGCCACAGCAGTACCAGCGTTAAGAAACCATCAGTGCGTGGTTCAGAGAAACAACCTAAGCATCATAAAGGCGTAGTAGTGTTCTTAGTATTTCTCGTCGCCGAGGAGACCATTCCAGCTCGTTCGCCCTTGCCGACAAACTTCAACATCTAGCCCCCCCCCCCCCCCCCCTGGCCAGCCGTAGCCAAGCTACCGATTTTTCCGTCTACTCTGCCTACCATATTAAATATATCACCGGTCTTCCTCCCCCCCCCCGCCGCTGGCCAGCTACAAGCAGCAGCCCTGTCTGTTTGCGTGTTGTAGCAGTCTGCCAGCACTATTCCGTGCTATACCCACTTGGTATTTCAACCCACACCATCAACCAAACAGAGCCTCGTTGCTGTTCTTCTAGCCAATAATATGAACCAAACGCCTAATTCTCTCTTGAACAACAAACAACAGATTATTCTCGGCACGGTTCCCGATCTGTAATAATCCTCTCCTTTGTTGTACGTATGTATATTTCGAATTGCGTTGCATTTTTATCATTCTCTGTGGCTTGGGAGGGATAGCTTCTGGCTGACATGTCTATTACCGCATTATACAAATCTCTGTCAAATCTCTGTCATGCCCACATGTCTTTGCTCATAAACGCACCCCCCTCCCTACACTGTCTGGGTTATACTGTACGCATTCCCGGACTCCGAGATCCCGAATGGTCTCAACACCATTCTATTCCTCCACACCTGTGTCTCAGGAGGCGTATCGATCAGACGCATTTGTCACCACGAAACGTGCCTCTTACTCGAAAACGACTCGCCATACCCCTGGTACCCAAGACGAATTTGAAAAATGGTAGTTTCTCCGGTTGCTGATATTGTTTTACCTTAGATTTTTTGACGAGGACGCCGAGTACTAGTAGATGAACCTACCTGGGCCTCCAGTTCGACTGTCCGTAGCGTCCTACGTGGCCACAGCAGAGTGTAGATAGCAAACAGGAGCTCCGAAACGATCAAACTCTTGCTGCGGAGCACTTTCGTTTCGTGATGCAAACACAGCAATGCCTACGCTCCCTTACAGATCCAAGAGCCCCAATAATAGCTTTCTCATCCTTCAAGAAAATCGTTAGCGATAACCCGTTCGCCGTTCTGCTCACTGGTTCATCTATCGTCGTCGAATACGGTGCCACCATTAGCTCCGGTTCATCTATGGCCGTCGAATACGCTGCCATTAGCTAATCGAAGTTTCGCTGTCACTTCGCGACTTTTCACTACTTACTGTTATGTCACTTTTTTTTTTTTTTTTTTTTT